>JAUTBQ010166033.1:0-12189 GCA_032361185.1 Lepetodrilus ovalis | reverse complement strand
GATTGTTCAGGTTGTTTAAATTGAATTTTGCCTACCATACAGCGGTAGAAAGGTTTTTGGAAGTACAAACATGATTACCGTTATATGTATGTCAAGTGAATGTAATTTGTAGTTGTAGCTAACAACTAGTTTAAAACAACCATAAATATCTGCAATATTACTGGGGTATGCCTTTAATGTATTCAAAATGTTTACCTGTACTGACAGGGAAGTCTTTGATCTCGGTGTAGGCGATTGTGTCGGGCTCCTCCACCGTGTCAGCCAGTCCGCCTAGACCCGACCCGCAGATAATGCCCAGTAGGGGGCGGTGCTTGGTCCGAGACAGAATATCGCCAGCTATACGCTGAATGTCCTCATAGGCATAGCTGTACAAATTGTAGAAAATAATAATTAATCAATACTGCTATACTGGTATGACTATTGGTTCAGCCTTTTGTTAATAATATATTGCACACTTCTGAAGCACTATTATGTTCAGAAAACCATTTTGAAATGGAACATGACTAAGCTTTAAGGCTTATGAAATACGTACGTACATGATCTGCAAAATTTATTGTCAACATATTTAAAAAAATATATATACACCATGTATCAGATCTAACCAATATATTATATATTAACAACCGTAAACAGACAAAAGGAGTGAGTGATTATGGAGTTTAATGTTGCTGCGGGAATCTTTCACCCATTTGTGAAGACAGACAAAAGGAACACAAACTAAATGTGCATATTAAATTTAGTAATAGTTAATATTAACACTTCTATAGATACACTCAATACAACAAAATGTGGTATGGTAAGTACAAACTAGAATAATTATTGCATGCAATTATCTTAAAGTGAAAAAATAATTGCATACACATTAATTGCTAATGTTAATGAAAATGAAGCCAAACATGTTGGCACAAAATTCACTGAAATCAGAACTCACTGGGTCTTAGGCTCAGCCATGTTGTAATGTGTGTGGTTACCGTATAATGTGTGTACTGATGACAGATCTTATGACTGTCTTGTGCTTCAATGATGTCACTGACTTCAAAACTCGTTGAAAAACTTGATGTCATATGATTGTCCATTATGACTGTCATTGACATCATATACGAGTCTACATACATATACGTATACTAGATATTTATTCATTTATATTGATTTTATTTTTAAATAGGAAAAACTTATTAAGTTCCTCAGACAACAATGGGTAGCAAATAAGAAAATAGACACATTGTATTTGAAACATTGAATTATGATTAATGAGTATAAATCAAACAACTTTGGTGCTGTTTTCTCCACCTGTTTTCTATGATTATTCTCTGTCATGGTGTCACAACATGAACTATCTCATATGAATTTAAATGAAAGCCTTTTCTCTTCACAGCATTTGGTTTCATGACACATGCTACCTTCAAATTCATCATGGCACCATTGAATATTTGTAAAAAAAAAAAGAAAAAAAAATGATATGGAACAGCCATTGATTACAATGCCTCTACGTCCAGGACTCGAGATTAACAATATCTGCCCGACATACAGGGGCAAGTTAAACTGCACTGCAGAGTCGGACAACCTATCTTTTTTAAACATGTAACACCTTTGGTGCCTTTGAAATTTGCCCTGACTAGTCCAGCTGGCAGGTACATGTAACTCAAAATGTTAGTCGGGAGTACTGGCCTTCCAGGAAACAATATAGCAATCATGGTGCCAATATTTGGAAAAAGATAAAATTTACAGTGACTGTTGTCGACAGAAGCTGGCGTTGCTAGTAACAAAAACCTTTAACCAGTACTTTATTGGTTGATTGACATAGTGCCTACTATAGCATAACTTGGGTGCCATTTCCACTCCATCCAACCTGCAGATTGAATATTAGCTGACAGAAAATAACATAGTGATCAGATATGGCATACTGGTGAGAAAAAAAACACACTGTGAGAGGAAAAACTAATACTAGTTCTGCAATAAACATATAAACAAGTACAACACACACTTGTTAGACTTTTTCTATTACTAATAAACATTAAGGAAAAAAAAGCAAATTGTCAGTGATCAAATCATTTACCTTCTCCGTAATCTGTGGAATTAGAATAAAATGTATTGAACATGGAATTCTATTTCTAATGCAGGTCAAAGAATAATAATGGATAATGTAACACCATGGAAGAGTACATTACCATAATAAAGTTTCTATCATTACGATTAGCAACATATACTCAGTAAAATAAATTAAAGGCCAGTAGCTTTTTTTGAACATATTAAAGGCATATTCTTTTGATTAACGCAAGGGAACATAATTCTAAAGTGGTACTAAGAAAGAATATTGTCACTACTATTTGCTTCACATATCAGGTGATGCACGTTAATTCACATAAAATATGAAACTTGTGTTAACTATCGAGTGTTGGGAAATAAGTGCATCAGTAAATAACAACTTTTGGGTGGACAAATCAAGCACAAGTAGTCTCAGATAGAAATTTGTTTGTTCATTATATATAGGTCAATAGGCCATGATAGTATGCCTTTAATTATGCAGTATTTTACCAACGCAGAATTTCCTGACATGTACAGGCTCCAGGTACTCTTCAAGAACTTGCAGATGCATTGGAAGACGGCGGACACCTGCATGATTCTGCAAGTCGTGTTCCGAAATTTGGTAGCTTCTCCACAAAAGAAAATACTGGCCCTTAATTTTGTTGAGTATACTATAGTATTACTAGGATTCGGGACATGGCCTGCCAGAAGAATAACTATATTTTATATCATATATATAGTAATATTTAAATACATAAGCCTTCATGTACATACATATTATTACTGTATTGATATATTATTTGTTTCTTTTACTGTATGCAGAGAATTAATATTCAATGTTCAATTAATGTTTATCATTGGACACTAGTACTGGTAATACAAAACATCTAATTGTCATCGTTTATGTTGACTTAATATATTAAAATGTGTCTAGGTGAACCAATTAAACTAATAAATCGAGACCTATATGTATACAGTATTTATTACATGTATTCACACAAAATTGCATGCATTTATATCATTATTCACACAAAATTGTATGAATACCTAAACACATTTGGATATTATCTTTATTTTAGTTCATCAAACTCATGCTAGTCCATCTGTCAAATAAAGGCAGTCATTTATTTAATTTCAGGCATTCTAATAATTGTCTGAATATATCGAAATTCAATGAAAATTTCTGTCATTTCACAACTTGACTGGTTTCACAGTCTGACTGTAACATATACATGTATATCCACTGTGTTTCACACGATGACAATTCGTATACCAGTACCACGTTGCTATATTATATCCTAGCTACTATAGGAAGTTTCCATTCTATGTTATACAATCTACGCTCAGTTCTCGTACAATTAAGCTTACTGGAGTAAGTGGCCGAAACTTCAACTATGATCTCGCCATTGACAGGTCAGCACTGAATTGAACAAGAAATTCGGTTACCTTGTTGATTAAAAATATCCATCCCGTCCTAGTTTAGATAAACCGGTTAAGTGCGGCAAACGGGGCAAGAATTTAATCATGCAAAAGTACGAGAATATCACTGTAATTGGTGTTAAGTGAGCATGTCAATTATTTCAATTAATGTAGGTAATATATGTGTGGTATATTATAATGGTGAGATATATATTATATATTTACGAGTTTTGATAGATTGGCATTGATGGTCTCACTGACACCGTTGGTGAAGCATCTACATAATACCGAAGCATGATATAATGTACGGATATATGATTCTCATAGAATATAATGGCGTTACTCTCATAATATTAATAATGTTCGACAACATATCCAATTGCTCAAGCTCGTGTTATGTGCGTTGGTTAAGTTAGTGACAATCAATAACTGTTTAATTGTTTGTCTCCCCTCTCTCCTTGAATCCTAACTCCTAACCTGTAATCATAATATATGATATAGCATTGGTAAAGTCGGTCACTGGAAGATGTTCACGTATAGAGCAGGATCCACGTCCTATTGTTTCGACTGGGTCCTTTTACGCTTCTACGAGCCATGTGCATTTCCCTCCGCGTTAATTGTCCAACCATGCAATAAACAACAGGGTCCCTTATAATGTTTTGTTCATTCACTAGCAACCCTGTATGTCAGCTGCATGATATCAATTACCGGAGCCAGAAATTATATATAATTATTAGTGTAAGAACTTTACAAATGTTATATATTCTATTTGCAACGGGAGGCAACATGATTAATAATGATGTAGGCCTTCACATCAATACATGATGTGCGCTGTGTGCTGTCGACATAACGTACCCATTTCTGTAGGTTTTCCATATTAATGACCAATGTGTGTGTGATAAGTACTGGTAGGGGTATCAGTCACCATACGCGATACACAGAACATTACATACCTATACTTAACATACCTTAGTCATAATACTAGTAGTTTATGTTGAGGGGAATGACCAAGCGTGGCACAATTTAGTTCCAGTAGATTCGCTGTTTTACAATTTGAATAATTTTTAGTATTGCAAGTTTCTTGGCTAATTATATCTGGCCAATCAGAAGTATTCACTGACCCAGTGTGCCCGGAACATAACGATTGCGTGCCAGACGCCGCTCCAATAACGCTACGACGAGCAGGCATTGTCTGACGTACAATGCACGTTGTCTTGGTGCACGCACACGATATATGACTGCTACTGTATCTGGTTATATATTGAATCACGTCGGTACATGAACAGAGTCTATTAGGCATTGCACCGCCACAAGTATGTAGAGAAATATAGACAATAACCTAACCCCACATACAAACACCAGACATTAAATCACTGCACTGACATAGAATAATCTTAAAATAACTATCTACCCAACTATTAAACAATTACACGTGCTTTAATTAACCAACTGCTAATAATTATTACGGTGACTATCAATGTTGCCTATAGATACTCAGTATTTAATTGAGTAATGTGTATACAAAATAACATTCTCTCCAGACATCGGTAACACTTCATATCTTCCGTTATTTACACATACTGATGTGTTATCGCTGTCAGGAGAGCATGGCAAATAAAGATGTATCGTAATTTTAGCTCAAATTTTGTTCAAGATTATTAAAGACTATTATTATATTCCTTTACAAAATGGCTATTACTATATGCCATTCACGAAATAGCTTGACGAAGTAGATGGCCGTTACAAATGATTTCCTGCAATTTACAACTAATTTATAAACAGTCGATAATAACGTTAACTCACTGTGAAAATATACCTATGTACTACTGTTAATATTTTAATGGAGCAGCGTCTTCATAGTGGCCTGTAGTTTGAACCACACTAAACAGAGTGGGTTTCATTTAAGTAATAAACGTTTACAACCGGATCTGAATATCATAAGCTACTTTTAATAAGATATGGTCATGCCCAGGGTTACCAAGACAAACTGTTGTCCGAAAAATATCAGGATATCATTTTTCGAATCTCTCATACTGTGAGACCAAAGAGCTCTAGTAAGTGTCCAATTGCCATGTATAGATATGTTGCGAGAGTGCTTATGTTGTCGTGGTAGTCATGAGAGCTTCGTGAAACGGTTCCCTGCGCTGTAACTATCATACATACCATATAAAACTATCACATATAAAATAATTTGCTAAATTTGAGAATAAAGGGGATTTGTCTGAATGCATGAGCGCTTATTAAAATATATGAATGCTTATTTGATTAAAGATAGTTGTATTTCTATTTTCTAATTGAGTTTTAGAGCTGCTTTCAATATTATTTCACTTATATCACGGTTTGTCAGTTTGTGGGTAACCCATAAAATCTGTATTGCGCTGATTCAGGATAATACTTTGTTGGACGTTATTGGCACTGTAACAAATTGTATGAATAGTTCGCTCGCTCATACACTTGAACTGGTAATCTCTCCCATGTTACGAAGCAGCGTTACACACGATTTACAGAATGTCACAGATTGATAACAGAACACAACAATCCACACCTCCACCTTCAGGCACCGTAACATGCCTCTAGCTGGGGCATGCTAATACTAGAGCATTTTAACAGATATTAACAGAGAAAGCAACATAGTGAATTAGTGTCCCCATAGTTTAACTATTACCATACTAGAAACAATACTAGCAGTAACAATTGCTGACAGAGAGATAAAGCAAAATAAATTGCATGTATTTAATTATCTGTCAAAGGATACCGTATTGGTTATGGAGAAGACGATCGACGAGATGGATCCATGGGTGCATGTGGGTAATCCTTCTTCTCTTTGGGGGTGGTGTCAACGCCGATCCGGTTGATTTTCAGTTGCGCATGCGCACATTCATATGCATGTGCAACGGAAAACCACTAGAATCGGTGTCGTAAAGATAGCACTTCATCCAATTCTTCCACGATAAGAAATAAGTCTTGTTGGGCATGCGATACAATGCAATACAACGAAAAATAGCAGTTCTTTCACCGACGATATATTTTAAAGGCAGCCATGGTCATCAGAAATACTAAAAGAAAACTGTAAATTAATATACATCCCGAGAAAAAAAAATTGTACATAGAAACCAGCTTTCAAAAAACATCATGAGATAAAGCTCCGACCGTTAAAACTCTAACCATAAACCTCTGATACGTTTAAATCCTTATAGTTATTTTTAAAGAGTTTTGATACAATCAGTCTGTATCCATTGTGTCGTACATGACAAATATATAACCGTAAATCTGGCTGGCACTGAGTTTAGCTAGGGTTATTGAGACTGTTCACTGTCTGGAACCGTGACCATCCACGACATGAGTCGGCAAACTCCTAGGACAGAAACTTAACACCAAAGTCTCCACACATGGGAGAGCTCTCGATATCTAGAAGGGTTAATAGGATAGTGATAGCCCAGCAAGATCCAGTTTCTTAAAGTCAATTCCCTGACTAGTCCATGACAATCATATCCACTTCAACATTGTCAAACTTCTCCTATACAATAATAAACCAATTCGAAACTTGAATTAAAACGGAAATAGATTTTAGAATAGCCGATTACCTTGATGCCAGAAGTCTTGAACTAACCGTACATCACCATCGAAGACGTTTGAAAAAACCTTGGTCAAACCAGCAAGATCCAAATTTCGGAATGCGCCAAAAAGCATGTAGACAAGACGTTTTCCATCAAACGATATGCACGTTGCGTGACTCCGGTTTTAGTGAATAGTCCATCGTAAATTGCACACATGCACGTCAACGCGTCTCACGGGCTGCACTGCCACAACTCACACACTTGCTCTCTGTCGAAACGTGTTCACAGAATGACAGTGTGTAACATTACCCGTTATAATCCGTCCCTATCCAATCCTCTGATGAGTGTTCTGATAATCCCCCAATTGCCGTGACTTATGTATCCAGATATTCCCCCAATCCCCTTTCATCCCCCCCTCCCCCTCCCCTCCCCTACCCCCCTTCCCCATAACCTCACCCACGGGCAACTTTGGTCTCCCACGGCAGACGGAGTTGTCACATGACACATTTGCTGATAGAGTTGTCATAATATTGCACCGGCCTCGTTACATGCGAAGGTACAATGACCCGTATTGTCATTCAGTTGTAAAAATATTAAAATCATGTTCGTCTGCATCGAACGACCCGTACATCCAGATACGTTGACTCACACGTTATATAATTACGACACTTGAGTAATACATCTCCATTTTTATTAATCAAATATTTTTTAAATAAATACAAACATCAGTTCACTGGCATCGATACAATCCAAATATAATGATCGCTATGTCAACCAAACGCAGATATATACATGTACATACTCAGTAGCCCAAAGGCAATAGTAATATGAACACATGTTTGCTAAAGCGTCCAACATTTGCAAAACTACCCCCTCGTGCAATTCCTCATATAGACGCATCTCAAAAGGAAAGATAGCCCACACGTCTCTTTATGAAACAGGACCGGATTGCTATCCTTGAAATAATAATAATAATAATAATAATAACAACAACAACAACAATAACAACAGCAATAATAATAATAATAATAATAATAATATAATAATAATAATAATAATAATTAATAATAATAATAATAATAATAATAATAATAATAATAATGATACCCTTAATTTAAACTTCCCAGGGAGTTACGAAGGAAATGAATGCACACAGATCCATTGACTATGTTGCGTGGGCTCTAAATACATTCAGAGTTATCTCCCCGCCTATGTATTGGTCGATATATTTAGAGTCCACGCAACACAGGCGTGTCTAGATAATTTATTAATATATTTCGAGGATGCAGTATTGTATGTTCTGCGGGTTTGAGTCCTTATTAACAAATAAACTCATTTATACAGATTATACATACAGTATCGCTACTTCAATCAACGGACCTGGTCCTGATTTCTCGGGCGAAAAATAACACTGCTGAAATTTAAATGTCAAAATATCAAGATAGCGTTTTCAAATAATAGTTTTGTTTAGAAATGCGAATTGCTAAGTGTTCTCAAAAGTTGAGTTAAAACCAGACTATCCATAGTCTCATGGTGACAAAGTAAATAATGTACATAATAATTTTACTATTTTTATACATACATGTATATACATTCTTTCTAACCTCTTTAAGTTATTTTTTCTTCCTATATTTTAATGAGAGTGGGAGGGTGAGAGAGGGAGAGAGAGAGAACGAGAGAGGGAGAGAGATTGAGAGAGAACGAGAGAGGGAGAGAGAGAGAGGGAGGGAGGGAGGGAGAGAGAGCGTGAGGGAGAGAGAGGGAGGGATAAATATATATGCAGAGAGAAAATAAATGTATACATAATTAAATAATAAAGATAAAATATGACGTAGTTAGTTTCAACAATAAGACAACGTACTACATTTTAAAAGTGCAATAATGTTTGACTATGATAGAAAATTACAATCTGTATTTGCTGATCACAAGAAACGTATGAATGAATATAAATAATAATTGTCAAAATCCTGAGTTGTGCATATATCATACATGTTCAGGCGTGTGACCTTGGACCACCTGACAACCTAACATTTACGCGCAGCTGCAGAACAGGTGGCGTCGTGGACGACCCACAATGCAAAGCGGTCATGACATGCTGGAACTGTCAGAGAACCACCAACGTCGACACGTGAACGATGGTTCAGGGTCACCGCCGCGGTGTACCGGGGATAAGCCGAACACCGACAGTGGGTTAGAACTGGCTAATGCCGTCTTAATTAAACCCAGTGACGAGGCATGGTTCACTCATTTGGCTATCTCAGATAGCTACTCAAATATACCTCACTGGAGTCGCGTTTTGATGTTTCGAGATCACCCAATTCTACCTAGAGATGCTACGCTGACTGATAACCCAGCAGATATGATATACAGAGTGGTTCGAATCCCAGTTTTGCATCATGTCGGTGATAGAGACAAACCGATTCCATGTGCAGGAAATATAACCGTACAAAACAGCTTCTATAAGGTGTCCTGTTCCAGGATCCTAACAACTTCCTGTCAGGATCCTGGCATAACACTTTCACCTCGGGTGTCCTGCCAGGATCCTGGTGGGATTTTGTTACGTTTCTGGAGAAGGACACCTAATTAAGTTACCTAACCATTTGTTTTTGCTGTTGGTGACTTAGGCTGAATGCATACAGTGACCGTCTTCGGTTCAACTGTGGTGCAAATGGCTTATTAGGTAAATCATTACATCATTGAAACACATATTCACATCACTTATAAATATATATTTCATATTTTTCTGTTAAATTCAAGATTATTTCACTTATTAGCCTACACATCAAGTGAATGTTGACATACATCTCCACATTCTGAAACGTACCACTATCGCGGAACTAACACAAGTCTCCATTGTCTATTAACTAACATTGCCATAGAGACGTATCTTATCATAAACTGATCCTATAATTGTGAACGACACACATGCGATAATGGACAACAATGTTAGTTGATAATCGTTATTCTAATCCGAAATTCGAACCTTAGAATAAAGGCTTCAAACCTTCAAACAGCTGATAATAATTCTCACAATGTACAAGCATAATGGTCGGAGAAGCAATATCTTCTGAGAACAACGCTAAGAATATACACACAGCTTTGCCAGACGGTCGCACTATGGCCCGGGCGAGAGATTAAAGGACGATGTACCATATGTGTTCGGCACACTTCAGATAAACTAGTGTGTGGATTGCATAGAGTATCGTCTTTTGAATCAGGAACGATCCGTCAAACCACTCCCACCGTTATCTGCATATAACACCACTTGCATGTGTTCCTAGATATACAGACACTATTTATATACATATTTATATACAGCTCGCAGCAATGTATCATGCATTTTATAACCTTAAGTCTTACGTTGTTTACTATGCGTTGAATCAATATATATTTAATTAAATATTTAACGGACGAAACGTAGGATAGAATGATGGTTTTGTTGTATTTATATTTTTGAATCTATATATATATATATATGAAAATATATACATATTTAAAAAAGAAATAATATTGACATGATTGTGATATGATGATGGGAATGAATCGATGATGAAGGTAATGGATGCAGATCGAACCGGACAAAACAGATCTTGATTCGAGAGTCAGTACCATAGCTGACTGAAGATAAGAAGTTCGTTTTGACTGAGGCAAGAAAGTCACATGGCTTCCAACCTCCCTCAGTATATCGTGACGACTCGACAGCACTGTAATTAACGCTCATTTAAATCTGTGATAGACAAACGAATTTCTATCTGAGACTACTTACGTTTGATTTGTCTATGCAAAAGGTATTATTTACTAATGCACTTATTCCCCAAACACTCGATAGTTATCACACATTTCATATTTAATATTAATTCAGGTTACGAAGCATTAATTATCTTGTCTTTCATGCATCAACAGGAATCATGAAGGATCGTAATCGTTTTATAATTTAGTCGTGTCACTTTGAATTGTGTCTCCTTGCATTAATATAATGAAGCAAATGGTAATAGGACCATATTCAGGTTGTTTACCATTAGTTATAACTGGCAAAGTCATAGATCGTTGTGTTGGTACGGAATTGTGTCTACCATACAGCGGCAAAACGTTTTTTGGAAGTACAAACATGTTTTTATGTATGTCAAATGAATGCACTTTGTAGTTAACTATTATATATGTGATATTATGTCTTTAACAGTTGAGTCAAATTAATTAAATGCAATAGGCATTAGCAAATATTTTCATGAAGCATACTAATACATTGACTTACCAAAATTTAAACGAAGGGTTACCGGTGGAAATGCCCGTCCTCAGGAAATTGAAAACACCTTTCAAGCACATCAACGGGGTGAAACAAATAAGTACTGTATGTACTCGTGCACTAATATTTAATACTAGTACATGTATATATATTCTGACTAATATGAGGTCATTGATCTACACTATTTGTTATATTAATATATTACAATGAATTCCGACTAGATAACGTATTTATTATCTAAATATTAATATATTAAACGGTTTATCGACGTGCGGGAAATATTGATGGAAGCTTGTATTATCTGCAGTGGATGTTGTTGTGATATATATATATAGTTATCTTTATTAACGAAAGACAGCAATTTCGCTTATAATGACTGATTGGAAGCCGATGGCGATGTGTATTCCAGACGATTGCCATTTATTAAATATTGTTCTTACGAATTCAGCCACATCCTTATCACCGGCCATATCAGTATGTATCCAGATTTATCAATTTGGTTTATTACCGAATAATGGGATTTGATAGACCGATCCAATTCAGTGATCGATTACAATCCATGTGTCGATGGATTCATGCATGCAAGATATCGTCCAACACTATAATATACATAGCAGTGGATTTATTACAACCCAGGCTATGGTTCTATGTCTATCTTTGATATACTCTGTCCGGCAAATGCAGTTATCATTATTATCTTGACAAAATCTATTATATCGCGGGAGATTTAATGCAACATTTGGCAGCGTGATATTACGGTGGATGCGTGTTAATGACTCGAGTCTAGAGATTTAGTCCAGTCAATATAGCACTTGACCCCAAACAAATTGCAAGAAAACGTTTTTTGATGGTTTTCTGTAGATTTCTCTCTGGAGAATAACATATCAAAAGTAGGCCAAAATCGGCCCACCAGAAAGGGGTCAAATGTGACGTCAAAGAAAGATG
>JAUTBQ010166022.1:0-12189 GCA_032361185.1 Lepetodrilus ovalis | reverse complement strand
AGTAGTAGTAGTAGTAGTAGTAGTAGTAGAAGTAGTAGTAGTAGTAGTAGTAGTAGTAGTAGTAGTAGTAGTAGTGGTATTTAGTTACTATTACTTGAATATGGCGATTAGTCGCCATATTTTAACAACTTTGCAAGTTATCATCTCAGTATATGTTCTCTTTAAAGCTATAGGAATTACATACTTCTTTTTCCAGAATTTCGAATGTTGCTGCAAATAGCAACAAGTTTAGATTTAACATATCCTTTGGCTTAATCATCCTCTATATCTGCCCCATAGGCCGATCCACTGACTATGATGACGTTGGATAACTTACGAGTTGTCGGTAGAGAGTGGAAATCCATACATATATCTTTATTGAATCGTCAATGTAAATGTATAATTTGGTTTGAGGATTATCCACAAAGAAAGGCTAACTTCCATCGTTCACCATCAACTACCAAGACACGGTTACCACAAACACATCTCAGATGGTCCAGCCAGAACAAGATTCAGTTCTATTTGTTCTACTTCCGGCGCAAATTGGACTCTCGACTAAACATATGTAACATTGACTGTTTGTTCTCGTGTTCCAATAACCTGGTAAATACAGAAGTTATTCATGACACGCACGAACTTCCGTTTGTTCCGGAAGTAATACATTTTATTATTTAGCTCCAGTATCGCTATTTCCGGACAGAGCTTAATAATTTCTAACTTGGCTTAAACAGATTCGTTGACGCAGTGAAGCACGACACTGACTATCTCTCACACTGATTATATGTGTTTCATTGCTATTGCAATTTTAGCTGAAGATGTTTAGTTAACCATATACCCGCTATAGACGTCCAGGCCACACAATGATTGCCATGTGAAGGAGCGAGTGTGATTATTACAGTACGGATCTAGGGTTAAAATGGCTCGAAGAAATGTGTTGGCACTGAAATATGGTGTCGCACATTTAATTAGTGTGGAAAGCTACTTTTGAAATCAGATAAAACTGCAAGTTTAGCATTATTAGTAGACTCACTGAACTTAATACATGCCATTTTAACAACACAGACTGAATAATAATATTACTACTACTACTAACAACAACTACTCCTGCTGTTGCTGCTACTACTACTACTACTACTACTACTACTACTACTACTACTACTACTACTGCTGCTGCTGGTGCCACCACCACTACTACTACATACTAATCCTCCCCTCCCCTCCTCCTACAACAACAACAACAACAACAACTACTACTACTACTACTACTACTACTACTACTATTAATAATAACAACTATACAAATAATAATAGTACTTATTATTATTATTATCATCATTACAATGGGGAGGAAGAAGAAAAGAAGAAGTTGTATAGCATGCATGCTTGTTTTGCAATATATTAATTTTCTGGCAACGTGCATACAAACTATTTTATTAAAAGAACAGCTGCACATACCAATAATAAAACATGCTCGTGATTCGTTAGTTCCACTCATATAGCATACGCTCCCAGTCACAGGTGCCATACTTCCGCCAGTCTTCATATCGACCAACGCTTTACTTACAAAACACCAATGTAACCCCAGGGTCTTGTTTATTCGCTTCCTGAATTAATGGTGTCCCTTGAAGTCAGGGTAACTTTCGTTTGCATTACATTTCTTGTGGAATTACTCCATAGCCTTAGGCGACTCTGTGAACACGGCCTCACTCTGTCACCACGAAATCCACCGGAGAATCACGAAGGAAAGAAAATGTCACTTATTGCTGAAACATATTGGCCCACGAGCAATTTAACTCTACTTTTTACTGGCCGAAACCTTTGACAAATGAAGGTTTAATTTCTTGTCCTCGGGGGGATTGCTCGTGGAATGTTTGGAAAAGAAGGAGTTCAAACATCAGAGTCAATAGTTATTTAATTGGAAGTTCTGAATTATTTTAGAAAGATCTTGTTAAATATAAACATAGAGTTATTGCTTCTAGGTATAGGGTCTTCCAGTAAATCAGAGATGCGTCCCTTAAAACCTCTTGAGAGTTATCTCGCCATTACCATTATGGCTAGCATAACAGTAGAACCTGATAACGAAGATATAGTATGTTTACAAAGCGCAAATTAGAAAAGTAATTTGAGGAAACGACACTTATCGGGCTCCGCTACAGCTGATCTTCTCTCTAGTTCTAGAACGATCGTTAATAGAATTAAATTAAAATAAGCACCATGATAAGCTGCGTACCGCCATTACAGACGGCATGTCGGATGTAGAACTGCATGCTGGGAATTATGTATCTTTCTATATTTTCAAGTGAAACAGTGGAGAGTTTCCGAAAGGGGCTATAATAATAACAACATGTTTACAACGTAGACACAACACAAGATAGACAGATTTCACTTAACCCTCTCACTGCTGCAGACAACCGGAGATGCCCTAAAGAGCAGTGGCTGTGCCTAATCCAGCAGGGAGAGGGTTAAACGAGAAATTCGAACGTTTAAAGTAAAATACACTACCTATACCTACTTTATAGATTGCATTTGGTTAACACAAGTAGGGAGTCCACTACCATAGCGAAAACGTTACGACAACGATATTTTTACATCAAAACATCCTGTCGAAATAAATCATATCAAATTAAAACTACATAATTTTCAAAACTACTGTTTCACATACTTATTATATAAATACTCAATCATTCATGAGTAAAGAAAATAATGCACCAATGATGTTATTTAACTATACGATGCATCAGTTTTAAAGTACGTTGCAGTGCTACATGAACAGAATCATTTGCAATTATATTTCTTTAATTTAATGTTCTTATACATTGAGATAATAATTGACAAAATTATAATTTGTAGGAATTTGCATAAAATCATCTCCAAATAATATGATCCACGCGTATTGGAACATAATTATAACTATTGGGGAATATAGGGCTGTTATAGCTAAAATTCAAATAATAACATGTATTGTAATTATCAATACTACCGTAATAGGCTGATATATGTTTTTACGTAATAAGTATTTCGTGTGGAGCCTGTATGTATTGGCATTAATAGAACAAGTAATTAATTTTGACCAGTTAACCGTGAAATATGCGTGTATTATGGTAGCAATCAAACTTGATTAAATCAGTGATACTGCTAGATATGTATCCATATTCATTGTGATGTTGTTGTTCGTCAAAATATATGAACGTTTTACGTTTATCATTTATTGGCTAGGATTATTGAGCAAAATACATCAATTTCTCTCTCTCTCTCTCTCTCTCTCTCTCTCTCTCTCTCTCTCTCTCTCTCTCTCTCTCTCTGTCTCTCATCTCTCTCTCTCTCGCTCTCTCTCTCTCTCACACACACACACACACACACACACACACACACACACACACACACACCTGTAAACTCTTCTAGGCCGTCGCGTACGTACTCCAATACTACGCACACCCAAAAACCAGCGTCTATCATACATACATAATCACATCATACAACACACCTAACAATAGACAGTGCTGCCATCGCGGTCACTCGGAGGTGAACCAATGATCTCGAGATAACCGCAAATAATGACTCTCTCATGCTAACTGCATACTAAGTGTACAATTAAGGTATAGTCTTACAGCTCTTACAACGATCCCCTATTGTAGACATCAACAACTGTTACAAAACAGCATCACATGGGGGTCTACAGAAAGATGACGGACGTGTAATTGTTTGAGAATAATTATACCTGAGTTGATGACTAGCTTGTAATATGTTTCCCTGACGGGGCGCTACTGTACGAAACGACGCGTCTCTGTAGGTAGTCTTAGTACAGAATTCTAACCTTAGCTACAACATATACCATTGCAAAGGCATGGAGTTACGGTTAACGTTACTCAATGCGCTTATGGAACATGTCGCTACTGGTGTTCGTAGACTGGCCATAACACCTTCTGGTGGTGCGAGTTGTATGAACAACTTGTATTATCGATACATGAGAATAATCCAATATATTCGATTACAGTATTCGTTATGTTCAATACGTATATTCAATGTTTTAAACGACGACAAGCTGATCCTACAAATAGACGATATACAAGTCGATCTATAAGTTCTTACAATACGCACCGTGAGAAGATACCGTAATCCGTAAAAAGTATTACCAATCTAATTCCGTTTCAATTGATCTAGCTTTACTAAATAATGTAGAGATCAAAAGAAGAACTTAAGCAATTGTCCAACACGCTGTAGGCCAGCAAAATGCGACGACAGCAAGTAGTGATGTGCTTCGCTGCTTGTACGCTTTGAGCGCTTCTTTAGGTCTAGCAGTGCCGCGCTCTCCAAGAAATCGTGGTTCCCCACGTCGTCGTTTCGTGCAGTCGGGTCAAGCTTGTTAAGAGACTGCAGAACCAAGGTGTATAGTTATTCTAGAATGGGCTTATGTATGCTATCTGATGTATGCTATCTGTGGATTTTATTAATATTGCACTTGTAATGCTTTGGATGTAATGCGTAATACAAACCATTTTTAATGATACATGTTTTTGCTCTGAAGGGTTATTTGGGGAATAATGTACGTAAACAACCTGAAATAAGCAAGTTTCATCTTTCATAAATAGATGTTATCAATCAGTGATTATGTGGAGATAGGCCATATTAAGTTCTTGAATAAGTAAACAATTTCGCTAATTCAAATATGTCCTGTAGTATTTTGATAACCTAGTTCGTTTAAATATACATTTACATCATTCATGCATATGAATTATCTTCTAGAGATTGATAATTGGAATTGCTATTTACGGAACATATTATAAACAAACAAATAAGTGATGGCATACGAACAATCTAATGAATTATTGCATTTAAACGTACATGTATAATGTAGACCTACCTCATGATAATATCATTACGAGAGTAATTTTGAAATTATAATGTAGACACTGATGATTCGTGTTTACGTGATCCTCTTTTAAGGGTTCTATTTGTCCTGTTAACGTTAAACTATAAACAAAATGGTAATCCATTACAAACTGTGGAATTGGTTTCCACCGTGAAATTGCATTTTTTTTTCTTAAAGAACGTTGGAAGCTTTAATCGATAGTGTATTAACTTAGAATTGAATCTAGAAATGTTTTTATGTTTTAATTAATTACACCTACCCTCTATCGCGACACCGACGTCAGTTTGATGTGCAGAATTCCCTCCCAATGTTCCACAATTCTTTGCTCAACTGAGATTTCCCTCATTAACTCAATGCTATATATAGACTATGAGTTTTTACTCAAGTTACAGCACAGAGTCAATGGGAGAAATCTCAGTTGTACAACATTTCAAACTTAAATTTGCTTGAAGAAATCGAGGTCTGGTGGCATTGGTACGACAGCGTCATATTATTATTTTATTATTGTATATGTTTTTTTCTAATTAGTTAGCAGTATTATAGAAAAAACATATGAACAAACTATGTAATATTACGTGCACATGTGATATTCCCATTTTAAGAAATGTATTGCATGTACATGTACCATAACTTGCAAAGTACATATAGTTAGAACCAGGTAATAACCCTTATTATAACCAGGTTATAACCAAAATCAGTATATCTACGACTGCTACTATTTATGAAGTGAACATTTTTATCTCCAACGGGGAAAATGCTAAAATTATTTTGTAAAGCGAGCATGGGTTGTAACTTGGTTTATCTAGATCCAGTGATAATCAAAGACATATGGTTAGCTTAAGACAATTATCACAATTACATTACACAGCCTTCATAACATCCATTAACAACATATTTTCACCGAGCCAGCATATGCTTCTCAACCAAAAGTAGACACACATGTAGTTAACAATATCGACACTCTACATTATAACCAACCCTGAAAAAAATAAACACCCTAGAATCAATACGTTTCTAGAGAAAACCTGTAAAAACATAATCATGTATTTTGCTCCGGAAAGTTCCATTATCGAGGGAATATATAACCTGCAATTGACACATACCCTCGTGGTGCCACCGAAGAGCTGTTAATGCAATAAGGCAGTTCAATAAAGACAGCGCATAGACAGCTGTTTCTTGCATAGCACCAACGGTGCCATCACAGTGTTAGAAGCATCGGTGAACGTCCTATACGAGCCCGAAGACCAACCCGCGTCACGGCGCAGGGGATCCCTACAGTAGCAATCGCTGTACCGCCAGGCTTCCCGATATTTCTATCAATACGCGAGATCCGTTGCAATCAGAAGAAGCAAACTGGACGAACATTTGATGCTGTGGTACTTTCTGGAGTGAGAGTTTAACAAAAAAGGAAGAAAGAAATCGAAAGAATACATTTGGAGGATTACTAAAAGGACAAAGAATTTCGTTATTGACATAAGGAATTTAATCATCATATTTCAATTTTTGAAGTGGACGAATTCAACTCTGTGTAAAATTTGTGAATTCAGAAAGTTATCAACAAACCATCGATTGAAAGACGTGAAAGACTTTCATGAGTGAAATGATAATAAGTATCACTTTTAGCGTTGTCACTTTAATCTGTACCAAGGTCTTCGTCGTTTGATGCTTGCAATTGAGATATTTTTACATTGCGGGAGTTAATTCAAAGACGTTTCGTGGAACTCTGTTTGTTCTCAATGCGTGTTAAGCCGTGTGAGGAGATTCCTAAACAGTGATAGTGGTGACTGTTGGAATATCCACATAGGCTCTGTGGTGACACAGGCAGCAACCTCAGTCAACATGGGTAGCCGTGCAAGGAATTTTACCAAATTGAACTTTTCAAGTAAGTACAAAGAATACACTGCACATGTCGTATTTCCTTATAGTTAATACATTTCTCAACACATGTATTTCAACTGAATAATATGATGCCAGCACCTACAGTTTGACTTGTACATGAATATGGACACACAGGAGTTTGACCCAGCAGGAGGTGACTGTTTTGGTAACTGACCATTAAAAGCACTGCATATCTGATTGGGTCTTAATAAATAGGGTAATAGATCAAATTAAATTATCTCTGTGATTTATATAGTTTGATCACCATGTGAATGTGGTTCTGAATGAATAGAGATGATTATCGATAATTCAACGCTTCAGCTTTGTGTCGTACGCTGCCATTCCTAAAATGCTCTGTTGAATTATGGCAGTCATCGCTGTTTCGTTATTTAAATAATTGGCAATAAATGTTTGGGGGGCTTTCTCCTACATCTTCGACTTGGTGTACGCATACTGCAAAGTGTCATCTTTTCTCGGCCTGAGATTACGATACTTCTCGACTTCGATATCGAGTTTTATATCATGATTTGTGAACATAATCTTGAGTTGAGCATTTAGGACTACAGAAGGTTTCGTAGTCTTGAAGCCTGGTTGATGTAAGTAATTGCTATTGGAACAACTCGCCTAATTTGCTATTGTAATGAACGACTCATATTCTTGTCATTGGGCACGAATGTTTGAATGTCTGCAATCCCATCTATTGTAAAGCTAACCATTTATAAATGCATCCATGTACCGTGGTATACACGTATGGTGTCAGGATATTTAGGTGGCATTAAACACATCTATCAAGTTTTCGTATCAGGTAATTGAGTTAACATGAGCTTGAGAAATGGAGGTTAATGTAATCTGAGTAATAGGAAGTGTTGGGGGTATTAATTCTATTACATATGTATATGAAGATAATATAATAATAATAATAATAATAATAATAATAATAATAATAATAATAATAATAATAATAATACTAATAAAATAGTTTATTATCGTGTCTTGTGTATTTATATATACAGTATGTAAGACAAATTAAATTAGCACCGGGGCAAAGTTGGCCTAAAAGACACCATTGTGGTACATTTATCCAAATCTTAGTGATGCTAAAATGCTTCCGTGTTTTCTTGATAAGTTTATTTTTACATAGTGACAGGTTTGTATATCTTGTTTAAAAAGTAATATATTTAAAGGTACGTAATATATTTCCATTCGTAGAATTTTTGTCATTCATCCGAATACCACTTTTCTCTGTTCCATGAGTCTAGAATAGTTAATGCCTTGCCTTATATGGAAACACAGATCTGCCGGTTACCATGCAATAGTTGATCACATCGGTACCTACGCCATGGAGATTCAGTTTCTTGACCAATTCTTTAGCTTGATAATCCCATGAACCTTTTCTTCTCACTGACCATCTATACACACTTGCACTATTGAGTCATGCTTAGCTGTAACCGTTTTGTGAAACTGTTTCATAACTTCAATCTTGACTTTAGTTTCTGCACACCGCCATCCCATATCACCTCTCACTGCAAGATTTGAGCTGTTTCTTCTCACACCGAGATAGGATCTGCCTGCTCTGTTTTGTATCCTGTTGATTTCTTTATACATGTTAATGCCCCATACACTGAACTATAGTTCAATATAGGCTGCACATAGCTGTCGAACAACTTTGTATATACAGAGTGACTAAGTCCACCTAGGCTGTTAAACTTTGACATTACCTACACCGAGAGCACGGTTTCAAGATTTACACACTTCTTGTACAGTCTTTTTGTAGTCACAACATTCATTAATCCACATTCCTAGATACTTGTATTCTGAACAATAGTCAGTCAATAGCAACACACTTGAATCTGTAATCTCCTCTTGGTATGGATAGTTGTCTGCAGTGTAAAACTTTAGTCTTTTCTTGATTTATGTTTACATTCCACCTGGAACAACATTCATTAAGGCAGTAAAGTATATTTTGTAGTTTGGATTCGTCCGTTGCTATCAAGACTATGTCATCTGTATACAGCAGTATTGCTATATTAATACAGTCAATGTCTATCCCACAGTTAAGTTCATTAATAGCATGCGACAAGTCATTCACATACATTGAAAATAATGTTGGTGACAGACAGCATCCTTGTTTCACACCTGTTGTTACGTCAAACCAGCTAGTCTTTTCAGTATTCACTTTCACACAACACTTCACATCTTGATAAAGCGATTGCACTGCTTGAATAATATATCCTGTCCAGCCGAATGTATGGGTTAACTTATGCCACAGAAGGTTTCGGTCAACAGAATCAAAAGCTTTCTTCATATCCACGAAGCAAGTAAATGTCGATTGTTTAGCCATTTTCCTGTTGTATAATATCTTTGTCAGTGTTTGAATGTGTTCTTGGCAGGATTTACCTTTCCTGAACCCATTCTGATATGGAGATAAAATATTGTTCAGTTCTAACCAGTCCGTGATTCTATTATTCAGAACTTTAGCATAGACTTTGTATGGGACACAGAGAAGGGTGATTCCTCTGTAATTCATGGGTACTCGTGGATCATTTCCTCCTGGTTTTGGGATCGGGGTAATTATTCCTTTCTGCCATATAGCTGGTACCAAACCAGACTTGAACATCACGTTGAACACCTTGTGTAGGATATCTATGGATGTGTTGTTCCTGAGCACTTCCGCTTGAATTTCGTCTACCCCCGTTGATTTCTTCAGTTTTAGCGTAGCAATAGCACTGGCGACTTCTTCTCTGCTGATTTCCTTATTCAGTTCATTAATGTTCACTTTCACTGTTGGTGTATCAGACATAACAACATTGTTTGTACTACTGACAGACTTTGGATTATATAACGAGTTAAAGGAATCTTCCCACTGTTTAAGAACAACATCATGGTCTGAAGTGATTACATTATCTTCTGTGTATACTTCATTGGGGATAAGCACTTTCCGTTCACTTTGTATTCCAACTTTTCCTATTTCTTTCCAGAATTGTGTAGGATAAGATAATGTGCTAGTAATTTCTTCCTGTCTCTTTCGTTGATATTCTCTCTTTGTCTTCCTATGGAGTCTGTCGAAAGTTTTCCTAGACTGGTTAAATGTGGTTCTCAACTCTCTTTTCTTCGTTATTCCACCATGTGCACGCAGCCATCGTCTTTGTTTAACACACACGTCTTCCCACATAGTCTGCAGGGCTTCACACCAGTACGGTTTCTTCCGAGACTTATTGGATTTCGACCTGCTTGATTCTTGGTATATGGGTTTATGTTTAAGCTTGAGTTTCATTTCTTCGTGAATGGCATCAGTAAGATGACTGTACATATCATTCAGATCTGCTTGTTGCACCATAGACAGTTCAATTGAATCTATACACCTTTGCAGAAGAAGAATATTATCACTGTTTACCAGAAAGTCATCAGGTATAGTATTTACTTCAAACTTCACACCTAGAAGTGTTTTCTGTTGTTTAGTAGTTAGGCTAGGCACCTTCGCATTCACCTCCCAAATTAACACAGAATGATCCGGCATGACTAAAGGTGGAGAAATGCTTATCGCTTGTACAACATCACTCATCGTCAACACAGAAAAGTTAGTCACATAATTAAACTGTTCATATGGTGTTAATATATAATCAACCACTTTATTTTCCTTGTCCGCGTTTATAAGTGAAGTCTTGAGTTCCCTTCCGTCTGTTGATCATACACATTCCACTTCCTGAGAGGAAATCTATTAGAGATTCACCATTATTATTTACAATTTCATCAACATAATCCCTTAATATTACATCGTCCTCACCTTCTATTATATCTTGCCATGTACCACATCTGTGCAAAGAAACAGTACCTCATTTAATCTTCACAAACCTGTAGCCGATTAGCGCCAGTGTTATCAAAGCATTCACATAGGTTGTCGGGCTGACGAGGTGTTTACAGACTGTCTTACATTACTCTATTGTTCCAGACAGTGTCTTCCATTCTACATAGGGTGATTAATAATTAATGGACGTATTAAGTTCGCTAGCGAATTAATTAGACGGCTGAAGGTTGCCCACAGTTGTATGGTATGAACGTGACTGTCATATACAATGTCAATAATGATATCAAGTTTACACCTGTACGGAGCATAGAAAACCTGAACAAGGGATGTTAATTAACTCTCCATATGCAACTTGCATGAATAAAGTGTTCATGCCTAACTGCCCAGTGTTATACATCATACGCTATTCTAATTCTTGTCAAAGACGTACGGTTGGAAACATTATGTTTTCGATTTAATATAATGTATGTTCTTTCATTACTTGCTGCTCAATCGGTAAAGTGCCGTATGTTCTTGTCAAACTGAGTAAGATCATTGTGGGTATACCTCATCGAATACGATTATCCTTGTTTAGAAATATTGCAAGAATTACCATTGAACAATTATTGTGACAAACGACTTAGATCTACCCGGATCTGACATATTAATATATTTTCAAGAACTATTAAAAAACAAACCTGATTTTATTTTTGCTTTATATATTTGTTTTGCTTTTTTAGTAATGAGGTTTAGAGTCGCTTTCTAGAATCTTTCATGAATATCACGACTTGTCAGTTTTATGGCAGGAGGAAACCTGCAACATCAGTAACGCTAAATGTTGCAGTATATTTGCAAGCACTGACTGATACTGACAGACCAAGGATGATATCTGTATTTATTGCCGCTCTACATGCATCGATGCCAGGCCTCCTGGGCGGGATTTGAACTCGGTATCTTGACTACGAAATCCAGCGTTCTACCACTGCGCTACATCCAGGTTTTGGATTACTTTCCAATGAGATCAGTTGATGCATCAAACATGCTAAGTCAAAGTCCGTCGCCCAAATTAATATAAAATACTAACTTTATTATAACTATCTATTGTTGGGGAATATGTATGTCAGTAAGTAACACATTTCGAGTGTACAAATCAAAAGTAAATAGCCTCTGACAGAAATTCGTTTGTCCGTCATATAGGTCAACCATATGTGATTGTATGCCTTTACAAAATCATTCTTGCAATTGTAGTTGCTATTTAAAAAACGTACATGCATACAAAGGAGCTGAACAATTTATCGTAATGAAACATGAAAACTTGCACACGAGGTATCCTGTTATTAATAGCTAGTCCTGTGAGGAGCTAATTTACAGTAGTAATACGTGCGACCTGTATCCGGCGTCTGACACGTGTGACCGAGTCGTAAAGGAGTCGTCAACACAGAGGGGCGACCTACAACGCATTCGTAGCCACCGTTGACAGACATTCAACTGGTCATAACCCAACTTAAACCCAGTAGGCAATGCTGTTGATCGACAGTATTTTTTTACATATTTAATAGGAAATATTAATTTAAAAACAGTGGGTATGTAATGTCCATACATGTGTGTGAGTGTTTGTGTGTGTGTGTGTGGGTGTGTGTGTGTGTGTGTGTGTGTGTGTGTGTATGTGTGTGTGTGT
>JAUTBQ010166011.1:0-12191 GCA_032361185.1 Lepetodrilus ovalis | reverse complement strand
ATTGAAAGGGCGTGCTATTCCGTACACATTTTCTCCATTGAAATACTACGTTATCGTTGTCGGAAACAATTGATTTATAACTTCAAAATGATCTGTGGATATGGAACTTTCATAAAATACACATTTACCTGGTCATATTTTAATGTGTAATTCCGATTGAAGTGATTATGGATCGTTGACCTACATTCGCTACACCCACATGTCTGGAGCAAACATGTGGTCTTGTTGACGATTCTCTAAACAGCCACCAATCGTTCTTGTATATTTTAATATATGCAAACTTTACAGGTTAACCTGAATGATTATTTTCGGCTGTATAGATATGTTGGCCAGTCAAAGGGAAGTAAATATCTAGCAAAAAATCATAGTGGAAAACAGAAACATAGTTTATTCAGGGGTGTACGGAATTAGCAGCCTGTACGGAATAGCAAGGATCGACTCTAGTGTAAGTAGACAAGAGATAGCCAGAGATTCATTTAATATCTGGTGACATAAACTGATAACAAATCTAAATGCGCAAAAATCCATTACGACTTCACCAAAAAACCTGACACAAGCCAGACTTCTATAAAAGCATACTATCACAGATATTTATGGCCATTTTTGACTAGGTCTTAGCTACAACTACAAAGTACATTCACTTGAAATTAGTTTGGCCATTATCTAGGCCAATCAACCGTGATAGTATGTCTTTAAACTGTCACTGTAAGTATAACACCAGACAAGACTTACACTCCTTATGTAAACTTTTAAAGACATTCAATGACAGATACCGGAAGTTCCCATTTTTATGCCCAAGCGAAATTTGGCCCATGGGCCTAAAAAACAAGCTATTTCTGTATTTAGGCCCATGGGCTTAAATACAGATTTAATATTAGAGTTAAAAAAACTGTTTTTCCTATTTTATGAATGTTGCTGTTCACATTCTCTTCATGTGACAACATTCAGTTATTGATGTTGTTCAGTCCTATTGTTAAAGTTGTTGTTCTGACATCTAATTGCTCATTTCTTCTTATGAGGGAGTTGTTTCAATTAAAACAAGTACATGTACCAACACTGTATATTTTGTCTGTTTTTCTCATCAGAAATACAAAATCTGTATATATATAATGGTTACTTCCGAAGTTATGCCCTGGACCTAATTTCTGATTAAAAGATTTTGTTTCAAAGGATGCATTTTCCATAATTAAGCCCAGGGCCTAAATACGGTAACTCCTGGTATAGATTATTGTGGAAAATTAATTAATTTGATAGATGAAATACATTTCATCACTTTCTTTTTATTTAAAAAAAAATGTTCTCCACTTTTCAATTGTATACTGCAAGGTAAACTAGTTCAAGTTCATGAATATCTTTAATTGTATGGATTTCCAATAATCCGAAACATCCATAATTTTCATTTTAAACACGGCTAAAAAATTACAATATTTATCTGAGGTTTTACAGAAGTTCTGCAGTATGGGTCAATGGGAGAAATCTCAATTGATCAAAATCTCAAACTCAAGTTTGTTTTGAGAAATCTGGGCCAGGACAGCCATGAATACTATCAAACCCCCGACACTCCGACACTCCAGATACATAAAGCTCCTGCTTACTAACCCTGAGACCCATTCACCGACCAGGAGCGTACATATGTCAGGAATACAAATGTTCGATCACCTCCAGCACGTACATATCACGTACATTTCATGTCAATATTGATTTCTGTCCGACGGCTGAATGACGACTCATGGACAGTGACGGACAGTGGTTGTAGTGTGGACAGGCGACATGGAAAGACACTTGACGTGACGGGACATGACTACAGTCCCGATTCCAGAACAGTCAGCAGTCTGAAACTTGACATCGAATATGATTCTGCATATCCACGATCATCTTTCAGTTATCTTCAATACTTATTGTCACAATTTTATTCTTTTAGACAACTTGCTAAATATATTTTATCATTGGTGTTTATATTGATAGGTTGGTATAATAATCATGATAATATATCACTTTCAATTATTAATCAATGCCATAAAATAGTCCACTGGCTAAACATACTCTACAACATGTTATTAATATTGATACGTGCATCTCAGGTCTCAGTTGTTAAACAATGTCACAGAGTGATATGCTATATCTAATTGAGAGTATTTTGACTGGAAGAACACAAATTCCTGCAATTTAAAAATAAATTTGTGCAACAATATACACTCCTGAAATAGCATCCATTCCTGCAATTATATTCCTGTAATCAATAACATAACTTCTAACGTAACATATATTCCTGATAACCAGCTGATAACCTTGTATAGTAACTTGAATGGCAGCTTGGGTTGTATACTCCCCAGGGAGTTGAGAAGGAATTAAGTGCACACAGATCCATTGACAGGGGTAATAATGTAGCGCTTTGAGCATGCTTTCAAGTGTGGATTCAGTGCTATATAAAATGTTCACATTATTATTATTATAACTTTTATTGATAATAAAAATAACATTTAAGCTCATATTATTCTCATAATTGAATAAGCCAGATCGGAATCTCAAATATGTGCAGAATACTTACACATGCATCAAAGGTGAAAGCACATAAACAACAACTGTCAAGAATATGAAAATCACTATGTTGACTTGTATGTATTTATGATCTTGACAATAATTTATTGTATGTTGTATTTGTATCGAGAGCGGTACCGGTACAAGCCGTACTGGCTTACGATATGTACCAATCCCTTTGTACAATGTTTGTACAATAAAATATGTCAAAACCAACTGTTTGTGGCACTGTAGCACTAATAAAAGTGTGTGTGTCGTCAACTTTGCTTTACGTGTTTGTTACAACGTAAAGTATTCTGGTGATTGTGATAAGAATTTAAACACCATTATACTATACTGCATGTGCTTTCACCTTTGACACAAAACCAGGGCTCTAGACTAACATATGCCCAACATACAGGGGCAAGTCAAATTCCACTGCGGGCAACCTATTTTTTAACATATAGCACCTTTGGTACCTTTGCAACTTGCCCCAACTAGCAAGTAACTTAAAATGTTAGACTGGAACCCTGCAAGCATTCTGGGGATATTCGAAACTCTCAATTTCAAGACAGAAATCCTGGTAGCATATAGCACAGACACCAGAAGTCAGTTTTACCAAGTCACAACCTTCCTACGTTGACAATCATTGTACGGGTGGTACTATCGTTTTACAATCACTGTGGCCCTATCCCTATGTGTCCAAGTGTCATCTCGGCTATCTATCACATACACAACCCAGTGGTCTTCTACAATAAATCACGCCCTGGATCTTGATCAGTAAACATCTAGGCCAGTGTGTATAATTCTGTAGCTAGACATACACTTAACCCCTAGTAAGAGGTGCTCAACATACTCAAGTATATCACAACTTTCTGAGAATTTCAATAGGTTATAGTACTGTAAATACAGCATTGATTTTCACCATGTTCAAAGGATTTCAATATTATTTGGCATGCCACTGAATTTGAGAACTTCAACATTACTTGGTATGTCACTTAATTCAAGAGGATTTCAACATTGTTTGGTATGCTACAGTCTTCCACAGTATTGTAGCAATAGGGGGTGTAAGTCTCGTCTGGTGTTATTTCTGGTGAAAGAAGTCTGACCTTTTTTTGTGATGTCACAGTGGATTTTTGTGCATTTAGATTTTTGACCAGTTTATCACCGGATATTAAATGAATCTCTGGCTATCGCGTGTCTACTTGCACTCCCAATAGTTTCTCCAATATGATTATGACAACTATAACAAGATCCCAACAATAGATTCTCTCATAGAACACTGTCAGAGCATTAGTTTCTTAAGCATGACAAACATTCAGAAGATTTAAACAATAGTTAATTAGTTTCTCAAGCACATGACAAGCTTTCAAAATATTTGAACAATAGTTGACTAGTTTATCAAGCATATGACAAACTTTCAAAATATTTGAACAATAGTTGATTAGTTTCTCAAGCATATGATAAACTTTCAGAAGATTTGAACAATAGTTAATTAGTTTCTCAAACATATAACAAACTCAGAAGATTTGAACGACAGTTTTCCTAAACCATTGCATATGTATATCACATTGTTCAGACTATTTGAACAATAGTTCTCTAGTAAACCACTCACTGTATCAGAAGAGTTGAACAATAGTTTTCCTAGTAGATCTACCATTGACTTTTAGAGGATTAAACAAGTTTATTTCGTACACCAACTATCAAAAGAATTCAACAATAGTTTTTCCATGACCAACTCTCAGAGGATTTCAAAAGGTGTTTTCACACCACAGTATATCATAACACACCACAGTATATCATAACACCACAATATATCTTAACACATCACAGTATATCATAACACACCACAGTATATCATAACACACCACAGTATATCATAACAGTATATCATAACACACCACAGTATATCATAACACACCACAGTATATAATAACACCACAATATATCTTAACACACCACAGTATATAACAACACCACAATATATCTTAACACATCACAGTATATCATAACATACCACAGTATATCCTAACATTCCACAGTATTTGAAGACAAAGCAAATGAACACAAACAAAACCCAGTAGTCAGACAATACCTCAATGTCTAACAGTGTCTAATGGCACATTGTGATATACCAAATGACCCTTGCTTCTGTACTACAAACTTGCCTATTTATCTTAAAGTAGGTATTAATAAATGTGATATTCACTGTTTGTGAAAACCGATCCTTTCTTGAATTGTGTAAAACATGTTGGCTTTTGTTGGAAAAACAAAGATCTTTTCATGCCCCAGAATGTCACTTGTTTTGCCCGTTACTGTAACATGTTCATAGCTTTTACATATGATAAAAAACATGTATTTAACCTTCTCCCTGCTAATTAGAACCAAAGATGCGCAATTGTTCAATGATGATGACAAAGTTGAGTTCCGTGATATCTTAAAAATACAACTCCAACTGCAACTATATAAAGTTAAAACAAGAAAAAAATTTGAGTCCAAATTATTGTGGTTTTTTTTTTAATATTTAATAAAGACTCAATAAAATTAGTAACTTTGTTATGTCTGCTAGTAAAACTATTTGATAGTTTCCTATTATACTGACCATGGTAATGAATCTTCACAATAGATAGATATAGTTCTCAGAAAATACATAAGTCATGTGACCGGGTCTACTTTTCGCAGGACTACAACACAAAACAAGACTATCTAGAATTGCAAGACTAATCCAATGCATCTGCATTGTCACAAATAATACTCTCCTGAGAACTATATACATTGTCATACTGTACACAATAGATTTCCCACGTACAAAGGTATGCCATATCCCGTATCCACACCTGTACCGGACTCTAAATAATCTATACATTTGCCGAGGACAACAGATCAGATATAGAAGAAGGTTCTTGGATTCGACGAGACGTCGAAATGTGTTTTGTAAATAATCCGGCAAAACGGCTTTTGTTATAACAAATACAAACAGTATCAAGAGATTAGAGACTTGAAACGACTGACAAATCATTCTAGGATATATGGTTTTATGTGTTGAGCAGTCAAGACGATGATCTCCATGGGAGATAACTCTGTGGAGACCGAGAGGTGAGAAGACCTTGATTGGGAATTGATCACAGATTACTATTGTGTATGGATTGGCATTGTTACGTCTACGTTAGCACACAGACACAATATTTATCAGACATCTGAATCCACTTAATGACGAACATGACATTTGCCTTACATGTAAATGTATATATCGATAACAGTTTAAACGTCAAAATGAGAAGATTGAGAATGACTTTACACTTTAATGGTTTCCTCCATGAAAATTGAATATCCTGATGATAATGCTAATCCCAAATATGGTGACAATTAAAAGCTTATTTTCATTATATTGGAAAACATAAATTAAAAGGTTTAATGTGGAATCTCAAGACATTAGTGAATAATCTGTTATAGTTTCATCAACATTGTTGCATAGCACAATTACTGTCAGTAACTACACATAGATGTTCATGTTTGTACTTGTGGGGATTTTGTGTTTGCGGATGCATGTTCCTCTTTTTTTACATGCAAATATTTGGTTTGACATACAGAGCTGAGCACCATAAACCCTGTACACATGTCCTTGTTCAAATACCTGTCGCTGCTTCTGATATTTCCTGTATATAAACATGACACTTCCGTTCATTATCTTATTCAACAATCTCAATTCACCAGTCACAGAATACTAGAATTGTTTCCGATGTTCCACAATCACATTTAGCTTGTACCCCTAACATCTGATCATGGACTCCATTGCTCAGAACACTGTCAGAAGTCAAATTTGCATAAAACACTTTTATCGCTACAATACTTGAGAATATGGTAAGCGAAAACTATTGCAGCAATAAAAGTGGTTCATGCACCCAGACCTACATTTGTAGCGAGTTCTTAAAATTTGACGTAAGACAATTGTAGGTTCTGAGCCCCACGTCTACAGCATTATCTTGTGTGAGAATCAGACCTAATTTTCTTAATCTGTTTATACACTGAAGGTCCATTCCAGAGGTTAAAGGTCATGTTAATGACATGACAATTGAAATTAATCTATATTTGTCTATGTGTCCCTTCTTCGTCTCCGTGGTGACCTCGGCTGACCTTATCTGACCTCTCATTGAAGCGTTGACAGCTCCATATAGTGGTCAGTCGACCCCCATACACTGGTCAGTCCGCGTCCAAACTCTTAACCTTTGACAACATAATGGGCAACCCTTGCTCTCACACCCTTGAATCCTGTTAATGCCGGTAAAACTAGACTCTGCATGTCCTTGAAGGAACTCAAACAGAATTCTTCTATTTGCAAGAAAACATGTCATGACATTACATCGTGATCAATGAAACTTTTGTTGTAAGAATATTTTATTGATAAACCAGCACTATTCCTGGTTTGTTTCTGTCAGCATGTAAAACATGCAATTCACACAGCTTATTAACCCTCTCCCTGCTGGATTATGCACATACACTGCTCCTGTTTAGGGCATTTCTGGTTGCCTGTAGCATGGAGAGGGTCAATGTCTTATATAACTTTACCAATCCTGCAAAGTGTGCAAATAAGCTCAATCTCAACAATGATCAAATAATTAAAAGTAAACAACGTGTGATGTGCAAGTGATAAATGTGAAAAGCACGATTTCAATACAGTGATTGACAGAATAATTAAAGTTCATTTCGATGGTTTAATGGGGCATTTGATGCACAAATACCAATGCATACTTGTAAAAATATCTCTACCTAATAATAACTGACACTTTTAACCCTCTCCCTGCTGGATTAGGCAGACACTGCTCTTTAGGGCATCTCCAGTAGCCTACAGCAGAAAGAGGGTTAATAACAGTCTCATGTCTTTGATGTCGAAAGAAATCCTCTTCTGGTAAATAAAGAATAATTTTATACGAAAAGTCACTCTACATTTGCCCCACCCTTCTCATTCTGTCCGAGTCCCTTTAATAATAGAGCTCTAAGAAGCAAACTGTCAACTAGGGGGCCAATATGGCCATAAAACGAACGTTATATTATCCAGCCACACATAATTCAGTGGTAAAACGCTCCTGTGATTTAACAGACATGAACGTGAACCACAATTACAATTAACACCTTCAGGAATCAGGACAGGTTCATCATCGTACTTTGAGATTTGAACTAGCGTGTTACATTCCAGTGGCTGTGTTTCAGTTAGAAACACCTACAGTAGTCTATGTACACCATTATGCTCATTCATTGTTATCTGGTCTGTTCAAACAAAGCAGCCGTCCTCTCTCGTGTGGGTCCACTATGTGGTAGACTATTGATGCATACCATCCTACATCACATACTAGTACAGTACAATCTATATGACATGTCATCTTCATCATGAACGCATGTACATTGTTGTTTAGTCCATATTGTCTTTAAAATTAATGTTAATGATTTAACCTTATTAAATTCTTTATTACTAAAACTGCATTTTTGAGGGAACTATATTAATTTGTTTTCTGTTTCAGATGTGGTTGTTGGTGGTGTTGTGGTGGTGGTTGTTGTTGTTGGTGGTGGTGGTGGTGCTGTTGTTGTTGGTGGTGGTTGTTGTGGTGGTGGTGGTGGTGGTTGTGCTGTTGTTGTTGTTGTTGGTTATGGTGTTGTGGTTGATTGTGCTGAGGTTGGTGATAGTGCTGTTGTTATTGTTGTTTCCATTGTTGTTACTGTAGTTGCTAATGAGATTGTTATTGTTGTTGTAAACATATGGCAACATACAGCTACTATCATGATTATCTTTGGTCTGATGCTAGCAGGTTTACTGCAACATTCAGTACTATAGGTGTTGTGGGTTTCTTCCTGCCCTAAACTGACAACCAGTGATACAAGTAAAGAATCTTGAAAACTCCAATTTTAATAAAAAAAAATGGGAAAAAAATAGAATACTGTATGACAAACACTTTAGAAAGATTTACAAGCCAATAACATAAATGTTAATGGATGCACTTATTCATCATATAGTATTGCTGATGAAAAAGCATCTTATTCTCAATGCACTTAACTCATGGATTCCTCAAACGAACTCTAGAAGCTAAAAACATAATACATCTTATTCTCAATGGTAACTAACTCATTGACTTCCTCAAAGGAACCCCAGCAATTAAAAACATAGTACATCATATTCTAAAATTAACTAACTCATCGATTTCCTGAAAAGGAGCCCCAGAAGACATAAACAACATCTCCAAGTCAGGCATGTAATGTAATGGAAGTGACAAGAACATGTAGCCACTAACATGTACATTACAGTCGCTGTCAATCATCAGGCTGCTCACATCACAGCCAGCCAGCCCTGCAGACTGTGTACATATCAGTACTGAGCAGAATCAACACATGTACACCTAGTGCCATATATATCACCTGTTACTCATCTGTCTACAACCTTACAAGATGCTTGCCAGACATTCTATACAATGATTTCTTACACCCTGGTTGAAGTGATATTTATTTTGTAATGCACATTATGCTTAGCAAAGGTCCGAGGTCATGTGGTCATACCCTGGAATCTCCAAATGTAGCTAATTTTCACCATCAAAAGTAATTTCTAATGGTGTTAAAAAATATAATACTAAACTCATGTCCATTAGATACCATTTAGCAACTCGTTATTTTCAAACTAATCTAACTCGCTTTCGCTTGCTACATGTAATTACGAATTGAAAACAAGTCATTGTAAGATAAATGGCATCTAACAGACACAAGTTTAGTATTCTCTATATAATATATGTTTTACTTAATATTATCAAGGAGAATATTAACTTGAATGAGCTTTATACTTGATATGAATCGGAACACATATTTAAAGAGATATATTTAAAAACAATTTTACATACATGTACATGTATGTAGTAAATGCATTTAATATTTAAAACTTTAATACTAAATACAGTACCGTAATCATAAGTAACAATAAGAAAAGAAAAGAAATACAAAATACATGTAATAATACATATAATAACAATAATAACAATAATAATAATAATACCTATTAATAATAATAATAATAATAATAATAATAAATAATAATAAATAATAATAAATAATAATAATAATAGTGTCCCCTCGATATAACGCTGAATTTGGGGTCCATGACATGATAATAATAATAATAATAAAAGAATAACACTGAATCAATACCCACACTTCTTCCTCAAGCTCTACAGTTACATTGTTACCCAGGTCAATGGATCAGTGTGCACCCACTTGACCTTCTAAACACCCTGGGGATGATACAACCTGCCCTTTCCCAGTGCTAAAAGGTTAGCATTCACATTGCCATAGCATCCTACCAGATACACATTAGACAGAACTGAGGCTTTTTTGAACTATGTCACTAGCCTAAGGTGGCACCACAGGTTTTTCAGCCTGTGTCGCAGTGTAGGGCAAACCCGCATACTAGATACTCTCAGGCCTTTAATTCTCAGTCAGGCTGTAACATAGTATCCCAACAACGCACTAGTTGGACACGATCATGTTTAACTTTCAAACTGAGCTAACTCCATCAAATATACAAGACCATGTGGCACCATTGCAAAATCTAAAATTTAAAATAAAATTAACAAATTATAAAAGAAAATAATGTAATACAGTGTCCCCTCGATATAACACTGTTTGATACAGATATAAGGCGGGGTCAGGTGTGGATCCCATTTTTACTTTTGTTATTTACCTGTACTATCGTATAAGGCGGGTACTATAAGGCCGGGGGTATATCATGGACCCCAAATTCATCATTATATTGAGGGGATACTGTATTAAAATAATTATAAATAAAATTAAAAAGAAAGTTAACAATTTATTTTTTTAAATAATGTAATATTAAAATAATTACATAATAAAATTACTAACAATTTACATGGACAAAAAAAAAATGAATAAAAGTATCAATTGTAATATAAATTAATTGCCCAAATGATAAATATATCAACTCAGTCCTTAAAACAATAAACTATTGAAAACAAACATCTCAACGACTGCCTCTCAGTACACAAAAACTTAATTTTCGTTAATAATCCACACGGAGATTGAGCCATCCTCTTTCGGTTTCCACACGACGGCTTCGAGTGTGAGTTACATCCGAGATAAACCAATCCCCAAAGGTTGGCTAAGCATGTTAGGGCCACCCTTATAAGCCTGCCGATTTAATAAGCAATTAATAAAGAATATTTCGGCCCTATACTCCGGGACTTGGGCATGGGCAGTTTCATCAATACGACATGATTGATCCAATAATGCGGCCGTATCTCCTCCAGTGATTTTCTTTCTGTGGTGCAGGATCTCGGGGTCGCAGAGATTCTCATAAATGTTCTATTAGAAGACCGACACCGCGGAGCTCGTATCGCCACTCGCTGAAAGCTAAATGCTCCGGCATCAAATTAGGAAGAGGTGCGAGATTATCGTAAAATGGTTTCAGTCTGTCGTTGTGTGACCCTTTTAGTCGAGATATGAATATTTATGCAGGTATGAACATTGGCCAGTAATCTGTCACGAGTAGTTATCATAACATGAATGGAATTTTATTTAATGTGGTAATAGATATGAGGATATATATGCTACGCATAGATGCCAAAGTTTTCTGGGGTTTGGACTGAAAGTGACCATCTTCACAGCTAGTAATAATGCCATAGCTGACATAATGATGTTATCATTGTCTTTGTCATTATTATCATCAGCATCATCAGCATACCCATCATCACCATCATTATCGTTATATCCATCATCATTATTTTCATTGTCGTCATCATCATCATATCCATCATCAACATCATTATCATATTTAGCATCAATGCTATTTGTCATAATTAATACTGTCGTAATCATCACCACGATTGTCATCAATATCATCATTATTATTATCATATCATCAGTCACCATCAACATCATCATCATCATCATCAATATCATTATTATTATTATCATATCATCATTGTCATCATCAACATTGTCATCATTTTCATCATCATTGTCATTATCATGGGTATCACCATACAATGGATGTTTTCAACCAATGACAATAATCAATCATTCCTCAACAGATAACAATCGCACCAGGACTGAAGACGGATCCACGAAACTCTTAACCCCGTGATATTATCGGAACACGGTCAAACATGGAGAAAAGGGATTCTCTGTCAGTGAATGTATCTGAAATAAGCGTGACTGGGTCTGGTCAGACGGTCACTTCAATTAAAGTCCGCTCGTACACAGCTTAGGGTCAGATTTCATCTAGAAGCACCACAACCACACCACAACCACAGCACAATCACAACAAGGTTGTTTCATGTGATATATATCGACCGTGGAAGATTATCTTCACTAGTGGCACTAGAGGGGGGAATTTTCTCCCATAAGACCCGTCATTATTCTCATCAGGGTAGAAGTGGCAAGGTCAGTGTCGTCGTCAGACTGACAGCCATTAACACTACAACACGTACGACGGTCAAACTAGCAAACAATGATAACACTATGACCCATGTTTGAATGGATAGCATTCTTATATACACACTTTTAACACGTCTGATGGACTGACGAGCGATGATAACACTATGACATATGTTTGAATGGATAGCATTCTTATATACACACTTTTAACACGTCTGATGGACTGACGAGCGATGATAACACTATGA
>JAUTBQ010166000.1:0-12192 GCA_032361185.1 Lepetodrilus ovalis | reverse complement strand
TATCCCCTCCCCCCCCCCACCCCCCCCCCCTGCCCCCCGGACTACATGAAATACATAGATATTTTGCCCATTGAACTGTCTGACCGTTAGCATTCATTCAAGGTTACGGTCACTGATTGAATCTCTTATTTATTGAAAGTACATGTACATTTATATAACAGTTGGTGTATTTAATAGGAATTGCTCGTCATCTTTCAAGGCACACTACCATAGTACAATACCATGAACATTTTCAATACCAATACTAGTTGTTCAGTGAACATAAACACAACTCTAGTCATTTATATATATATTTACACCATGTTTGTTATATTTACACCAGCCAAGAAATAGAAGACATTTTACACACATCAGGGTTTTGACGTTTTCATGCTGAAAATCTAGTCTTCTAGCACATGTTGAAGGGTTAATGCCAGAATGCATTATTTTGCAAATTTTTTAAGACGAGTTTATGACCTTGACCATCTTTGACAAACAATATATTATGTCAATCACTAAGCAAATGGACATTGAGCAAATGACAGTTTTTCTATTTTTAGTTGGTTTCCAAAGTTTCAATTGCAATTTACTCGGATTGGGGTAAAGTGGAGATAAGGGGTTCTGGCTCTAACCCATCATGTTGTGTATATGAAAACCAAATAAATTAAGGGCCGATAAATATTTTGTGGGGAAGCATTCTACCCAATTTTCGAACTCGACGAGGAATCTGGTGTCTGTTATCTTCAGATAAGTCTGCAAATTCTTGACGATTACGGTACCTGAAACCTGTAGACATCTGCAAATTCTTAGTTGTAAAAATATAATTTTAATTAATATGTCCAAAAGGACTTTTGGCCCTTAACTTACTTGTTGAGTATATATTGATCTATGCTAATTAGACTGGTGAACTGAAGTATTTTGATGACATTGTTTTTATATTTATTGGAAGCAGGCAAATACCATACCAAGACCTGTTTTGACAGTGATGTCTGTGATATTGGAAGATATTGATCTGTTAACTACGTAAATGTAGTATATTTATTGCTTCAAAGTTACACAACTATAGAATTCGTGTGAATTTCCACGTTTTTGTTGTTGCATTTCGACCGGGTCAGTGCAACATTGTATTTTTGTCGGGTTTTTTCACCATGTAACCAATGTACCATATTATGTTTGCCAAATATATATTATTGTTATTTTGAGTACCATTATCCATACCATATCATACACCCGACAGAATGACAGCATTATGTGAATGTGTTCTTGGTATCTATAAGTTTAGATGGTACAGTATATCTTTGTTAGGCAAGGTGCGCCTGATGTTCAGATGAATTGAGAAAATACTATTCCATTCCATAGCCCATTGAACATGGATGACTATCAAAGTTGATAGCTGTTTCCACAATATGCAATACAGTGTGTATTACTTCATTAGTAGTCTAGCGTGGGAAAGTGAAACTTGTTTAGGATTTCATAGAATGATTTTAAAGAATGCAATCAGATACAGTGCCCCCTCGATATAACATGGTTTGATGCACAGCGGATTCAGATATAACGCAGGGTCAGACGTGGATCCCATTTCTATTTTCGTTATTTATCTTTACTATCATACAAGGCGGGAACTATAACGAGGGGGGGGGGGGTATGTCTTGGACGCCAACTTCAGCATTATATCGAGGGGACACTATCCATATTCTCTGTGGCTAATGAATATCAATGCAATTTTCATCTCATATTGAGACATTTAGACATCAAGCCAACAAGTATTTGATGGAAGCTTGATAAAATCAGTTCTGTAAATCACATGAATCTTCTTGCAACATTAATTTAAAACTAAATACTGAAATGTGAAGTTCAAACATCTTTAAGATTGGTTCAGCTAGCTAAATATTGTGGTCATGTCCCCCTCTACTATCGGACATTTGGCTCTGTCCGCTAGTAAATGGAGGCCGTTATTACGACTCTTCAAGAGTGCAATAGGTTAAGATTTCATGTCCTTTCCTTTTTGTGATTCCTGTCCAGGATACATGTCTGTACAGATATCGAGTATGTTAACCACATATATTCATGTCATTTCTATGTCGTTATGTCCTGTGCCAAGCACATTCACAAATAAATTTTTGCAAGTTACTTCTTCGTGACGTTTTCACTGATAATCTGTTGATTCGTGAACTCCTACGTCACTATTACGTGCAGTGGATTTCAAGTTCAGGATTCCTATATGTTGCCAGACTGACCAATAGAATTGCTCGGACAATCAAAGTGGGTCATTGACAGTGGATATGGTATACGTGTTACCACACTGCCTCACACTGCCTCACACACCCAAAACACATCTGGATAGAAGAAAAGTCATTGATGAAATTGAGAAATAAATCGTGATGCCGAAGGAGAATTAATCTTAACGCAACTTTTCATAACAAATCGGGGGCTGCCCAATCCACAGAACTACAGTTAATCATACTTTTAAGATAAGGATGTTGACTACCTCTGACACTTCTTACAAAAGGCTTGCGAAAAATTGTACTTTTGAGGATTGGGGCCCCTTGGTCCAAAAATTAAATGTAGATGACTACAAAAATGCAATTACATCATAAATACTAAACACTTCACCACTTGAAGGATATTACAGCTGCACTCAAAATAACACAACAAAATCTGTTCATAATATTAGCATTTTAATGAATTGTATCTCATTTGTATACATACAAAGAACAAAGTGACGACAATTGTGATGGGCCTCATCCTCAATACAAAGCAATGATTCAGATGATGTACAGGTATGATATTCTATTTGGCATTCTCCTTTTCTTCCTTGTACTTGTAGTGTAGCTCCTTGACATCAGTCTGTGACACCTTGATCCAGCCAGTCTCCTTCATGTGATACACTGAAACAACCAGAACATACACTGAAACAACCAGAATACCAGAACATACACTGAAACAACCAGAATACCCGAAAATACACTAACAGAATACCAGAACATACACTGAAACAACCAGAACATACACTGAAACCAGAATACCATACACGTACACTGAAATAACCAGAACATACACTGAAACAACCCATGGACCTGATCGACAGAGTTACAATCAATTGCAAACCTATTGTAAAATGAGGATGGTCCCCACAACTTCCAGCTAATGGTTTACAATCGATGGTAAAAAATAATATATCACTGTGGATGGGGTCCCAGAACATTAACTTCTCATAGTAAAGTTGGTCGGGCTGAGTAATGATTCTACAAGTAGTGATGGTACAAGGAATCCATTGAACAACTGTTAATAATGTAGGCGCCCAGGTCCATTTGGGAGACTTGTTGAGCCTTTTATGAGTGCTTTGTACATTATGGAGTACTTAGATGGTTAAGTGTTAGTTTTGATTTGATTTGATTTCCATATTATTATTATTTATCATTACTATTCCAAATCATAAACCTACAAAGACATCTTCAATTACTATGCAATGTTTCCTATTAAGTTCTGGAAACCGGGTAGCTCATTTATGTTAAAACCAACTCACGGTTGACGACGCCACCACTGTATGCGTCTCTGTGCGTGGCGTGGTAGATGGACCTCTTGCCAAGCTCGTAGGCGTCCTCCACGGACATGTCGTGACTATGACCGCTGTCCAGCACGCCGTACGCGTACACCGACCCCGAGCCCACGGAGAACATGTCGCCCGTCAGTCGCTCGCCATCGCTGTCCACGTAGTACAGACCTGGCCCCTGGAACCCACCACAGCATCACGTCAGATATGTTGGTATAATCAAATGAGGGATAGCTACAACACTAAGCTACATTCAGGGCTCCAGACTAACATTTTGAGTTACTTGCCGCAGGGCTAGTCAGGGCAAGTTACAAAGGCACCAGAGCCATAACAAGATTCTGATTGGATATCAAAATGTGACCATAAGATAGCATACATAATGCTATAATAATATACTAAATATTGTTTTGACAAACTATTTCATAAACAATACATAATCAAGTGCTATTAAATTTATATTGTTGCCAGATATGGTGTACATTTGGAAAGATTATCATGGACAAGTTTTGGCTTGGACCATAATTAATCTCCCAAACATTTCAGTCATTAGCATTGTTTGCAATCTTACCCTCTTGTCCCATCCGACGATCATTGTTCCCTGTAACAGATATTAGGTTTAATTAGAACCACAATGTCTGAACTGATACTAAAAGGCCATATAATTATAAATAAATAAATAAATGGTACATTCATAAAGTGTGTGACCCCATGTTAACACATGCTCAAAGCGAAATTACCCCAGTCAATGAATCAATGTGCACTCATTTTACCTTCTCAACTCCCTGGGGAGTGTACAACCCAAGCAGGCATTTTTCAGGCACTAGAAGGTTAACTTTCACATCCATCACTTTCTACACAAAGTACTATTGACATCTTACACCACCTCCATTGATAAAAAAAATAGGAGGTGAGAGAAGAAAGCAAAAATGAGAAGTCAAGCAGCCACAACTGACCATGGACAGACCCATTCCCTTGTAGTTGTATACGATGTTGGCCAGCAGTTTGGACGCCGCTGCAACCGAGATCCGCTCCTTGTTCCTCAACTCATAGATCCTGCAATGGATAACAAGTATCATGTTTCTGTCTTTGTTTAATTCTAGTAATTTCAGTGGTATATAGTCAAAATAGCAGCAAGATTCCAACACCAGTAGAGCAGCGGTGGAGACAGGCATGGCAACAGACAATTGCAATTTCAGCAGATAACAAGTGTGGGGGCCTGCCATGTTCAGTGCAAATATATAGACTGCTAGACAAATAAATCAGCAGATTTATGCACAAAATTGACATGCTTGTTGAGATGGAACCAGCAAAAACCAGCAACTTTATTTTACATTTTTTTCAGTGTTCTAATTATAGTGGGTGGGGGTCATTTGAACATCTGCAATGTTAAAGATATCTGTGGGACCCCATGTATATCACAGATTTGACAACCATTAACATTGGGCCTATGGAGAATGACATTATTTTCTAAATTTCTAACACTGTCTTTAATCTCATGCACAATCTCAAAGAAATCAGATCACAACTTTTACTCCTCATCTTGAACGGCAATTGCAAGCAGTCCAGATATACAAGAAGCACCAGTATCGATTCATCAGGTTTACAAGATTGCCTTCAAACCGGCACTAAGAAAGCTGATGGGGTAGGTGGCGTACCGGCACTGTCTGGCCAGCACTCTCTCCCAGTACGAGCAGTCAGCAGCACCTCCGGCCATCGTCCCCAGCAAGTAAGGGTTAATCTCTATCACCTTCTTCACCGTCTGGGAGGCTGCAAACACCACCAGACATTGGCACACCAAACCATTGTTGATTGCACACATAAGTCATACCATAGCCTTGTCAAATGTTTCTGCCCATGCAGTATTCAGACATAGTACTTTCCACCTTAATCTATCTTTCTTTGTGATACTAAAGTGTTAAAAATTGAAATTGACAAACAGTTATAGAAAGATGTACTACGGTAACTACCAAAGACAGTTTAGGTAACTACAATGTTTTTCAATATTTTTGAATTGGAGTTTATAGACGCTTTCTAGAATCTTTCACTAATATCACGACTTGTCAGTTTAGGACAGGAGGAAACACGCAACATCAGTAGCACTGAATGTTGCAGTAAAACTGCGAGCACCTGTTCAGCTGGGACACTAAACTTAACAATACAAAGACTGACAGTCACTGAATTTATACTAGTATGTACAGCACAACATACAAATCATATCATGGAAACCTCCAGTTCAAATATTAACATAACATTATAACAGTTAGTTCATACTATTTGGCGGAAATTGTACTGTAACTGATATCATTACAATTAATATATAATGGTGCCTATTATAATATGAATGAATTATTGTTTTACGTCACAGCAGGAATATTAATAATATAATAATAACAACAACATACCAATGAACGGTCCAGCTGTTGCTCTGGAGTCAACAGCCACAATGACTCCATGTTTGAATTTGAATGCCAAGGTCGTTGTACCATGGTTGAAGTGTATCTTGATGTCACGCTCACCTTCATTCATCTGATGTACATTTCCCGATTCAGGCTAAAAAAGAAATAACACCATTTCTACATTTAACAAATACTTAAAGGCATAATATCACAGATAGTTGACCTATATAATGGTTTGGACCAACAAGTTTCTATCTGAGTCTACTTATGGTTGATTTGTTTACATCAAAAGTTACTTGTAAACGCCCTTGAGCCGAGATTACGAAACCTTCCGAGTACGATTTCATGCTCAAGCTCAAATTCTATATGTAGATTTATGAAAAAAACTTTGAGTTGAGCATGAAATCGTACTCAAAGTATTCTGCGCCCCAAGGCTTTACGCCACATGTGCAGACATTCTGGCGCGTACCCATAACAAATTCACCCACAATTTTTTTTGGATGGACCTTCTGCCCCATACTATATTATTTAGGGACGCTTCGCCCCCACTGTTATTCCTCAGCAATTAACTTCCGGTCATATCAGAACTAGACCCATCACAATGAACTAGTTTTTACTAAATGTTGGATATCATATTAGCAAAATGTAATGTTTGTTGGCCCCTGGTAGTGTATCTGCGGTGACAAGGACCGAATCCATTTTAATTTGACCTACATTATGCAGAAGTGTCGCCTAATTTTGTGTCGTATTTTACTCTGATGACAAGGTAAGAATTTCACAGTATACTGGTATATGAACAGTCTACAAATAAGTGGCTAAGTAATGACAAAAGGCAAGAGATGCTATCCCCACTTTGTATGAATCTGTGGATGCTCCAAAGCTGTATGAAGGGAAATGATTTTTGAAAATTGGGGTGAAACGTCACATAAAAAAATAGGTAGAAGGCAGAAGGTCCCTCCAAAGAAATTGGTAGAGGTGGAAGGTCCCACCCCCTGCCCTTCCTTCTGGGGCCTGTATTGATGTCACAGGGGTAGTTACTAACCAAAATTTGTAGTAGCCAGCAGACTAGTTAAAAATATTTTTACTAGTCCTTCAAAGTTGTACTAGTCCCAAAATAAATAAAGAATTGACTCAGACTGTAATTTTTATTACGTCATCATGACAATGCAAATGAGTTTGAATATTCAGCTCTGGATTTATTACAATTTACTGTAATCCTTGAACAATCACTTCAGTCAGTTTCTGCTGAAATAAAAATAATAAAATGAAAAATATAAATCACTAGCCAGCAGGACTACTGACTTATAAAAGTTATTAGTCCGCCATGATTTCCACTCACCGGCGGCGACAGGCCTAGTGCTAGTGTCAACCCCTGAATCAGCGATGAAATGCAAAGTCAAGTCTTATTTATTAACCTGTCCTGGTATTCTCACCAGCTTGAACAAAATTCCATCTTTTGAAATCCATGTACAACATACTAATAATATGTATACTGTATAACCCTTATCTTACCTAGATGCCAACACCAAAAGGTAATAATTATTTTAGAATGTGCCAAGAAATTGTTAATTAATGTTATATAGCCTGATGATGATTTTAACATTAACATTCCATTTCTTGACCATGTTAACCTTCTAGATGCTGGGATGAGCCAAGGAACTCTCCTCTACGGAGTCTCAATCATGGAAAGAGTTAAGAAAACAAATGGAACAATAACTATGACCTTATTTGAATGAAATAAGATTATAATTGTTATAATTATCTTGAATGCTAATTTATTCACAAAATGAGGGAATTATCTCAATATCTACTAGTATTTGAGGTGCAAGACTTATTAATGATTTGTGTAAACATTTATTAAAAAAAGTCTACTAAAATATTAAAATGGAACATTGATTATCTACTTGTTTCATATTCAAAATAATTGTAATGATGCCCACATTATCAGGTTATTACTGCTTTAACCCTCTCCATACTGGAGGCAATCATATATGCCCTAAACAGCAGTGCCTGAGCCAAATCCAGCAGGGAGAGGGTTAAACACATACAATCACAGATTTTGACTGCCCCAATTGACTAAATAAATATGAGTTATTAATTCAAAGTATTATTCAATTAGCGTATATATCATCACTTTTGTATTGCAAACAAGCCTCCTGTATATGTTGACAGCACTGGGAAAATTCAAATATTTTACAAAACACGGTCTTCATTACATGTATTTATAATTGGTGTATGTTCACTGTGAGGAGCTTCCACAGTGAACCCATTCAACTCAAAATACAGTCACAAACATTGTGAGGAGCTTCCACAGTGAACCCATTCAACTCAAAATACAGTCACAAACATTGTGAGGAGCTCGGTAAAATATGTTCCAAAGACAAGATAATTAGAGTTACATCCCTTTTATTCATATAAAATGTGATTTTATTTTTTATAACTATTGAGTGTTGGGGAATTAGGTACATCAGAAAGTACCAAATTTGGGGTTAAGAAATCAAACGTAAATAGTCTCAGATAGAAATACATTTGACCATATTATCTAGGTCAACCATCTGTGATTGTATGCCAAAAGTTCATCATAGCTTTCAAATGTTTAGTTATATTTTGATACAGTGTATTAATATTATTGCTCTCCATTTCTTCCATGCATCAGTACAGTATCATTGTGTGGAATATTTCTTTTAGATACGTTTCTTTTCAGGTTTATTTTCTCTTGATTGTCAGTATAACTAAATTCATATTTAATTGTTTAGTCATACAATATTGTATTACTTTTATGTGAAATAATGTGGTTTACACTCTTTCTATTCAGAGAATTAATATTGATACAATCATCAATGAGCAATGAATATGTTGTTGTTAAATTTATGGCATGTATATTATTATGAGCAAATTCATTTCATGAACACTGACAAAGCTAGAATCACATGAATCTATTCTTGTAGAATCATGGGTTTTAATTAAATCTATACATTACACCCCATCTAGATTGTCAATCTGTTATTTCAGAATGGTTGACATGCAAAGTTATTTGTGAAAGACATATCCAATCAAAATGCTTGGACGACATAACCAATCAACATAATGCTTGGAAGACACAACCAATCAAACTTCTTGGAAGAAAGACCAAGCCAACTGACATGTTTGTCTGATGGCATTGGACAACCTACAGCCAATAATTCCATAAATTGATGAGAAATACAAGAACACGTTGTATAAAACACAACAACTGATTTATTACAATGACATGATGTGATTTCAGGTTATACCTGGGAAAAGAAAATCAATATACATTAACATTCAACAAATAAATATTCTACACCTTTGACACATTGTATACTCAGATAATACAATACCAATGATGGGTTATAGCCAAATCAGCACCACAGCAAAACGGCATCAATTTTTCCGAGCAAAAACGGCACCACGACCTGGTGAAAACGGCACCACAGTATAGCTAAAACGGAACCATAATGTTGGAGAAAACGGCACGAAGATCTGGCGAAAACGGCACCATAATTTTGGTGATAACAGCACCATACCTGAGAAGAAACGAGACGACTATGCTAGCAGGTATAGGTTACGGACCATTAGAAATCCCATAGGTGACAGTGTTAACATATTTTAGCATAACTAGTGAACCAGTGATTCAAATACCAGCAAACATATCTTATTACCAAGTTAACTTTCCCATTAGACTATTATTTGAAGAAAATCATGTGTTGAATTGCTTCCCTTCTGTTGACAGAAAGTGATGTGAGACCACCATGCACAAAATGTCCAGCTTATTTCAGCTAAAAGGTCATTTGACTCAATCAGTCTATCAACTTCATTCCATTTAACACTCACAGTGGTGAATTATACAAAAAATACCCATATATTTGTCAATATTGACAAGAGAAAAACCCCAGTAAAACAATACAGAAAATACAACAACAAACAATTAAATATTCTTATAGTGTGCTATTTTTGCCAATTCAACATTCTGCTTTCGCCAATCGATTTGGTGGCATTTTCACCAACTCGTGGTTCTGTTTTGGCCAAAGTTCGTTTTTTTTTCTCCCCAATTTGGTGCCGTTTTGGTCTGCACCCCCAATGATTAGGGCAACCAATGAAATATTGGTGTAGTAATCGAATTAGATGATTTGCATTCTATATTTGATTAGTTTGCACACCAACATTTACATTTATTGCTACACTGATATTTCATTGGTAGGCCAGATGATAGTATTTACAAATACACACATGTATTTACTTTACAATGATCACAATGGTTGTAAGTCTAACATGAAGAAAACAGTATTCAGGATGACTGTGGTGAACATTATTTACCGTATTTGATGTCTTATATGCCCCGCACTGATACACGCCCCCTTTAACTAATTTATTTGAAAAAAATAAAAATAAAACATTTGTTTTACTTATTTATTTTCTTACTTTTCGTATGATTTTCTGGCAAAAATTAGTTCACTGCTTTCTTCTTAACTTTTCAGTACAACATATTTGCATTTTTTTCTTTCCATACGTTTAAAGAAATATACATTTGTATTTTCGTACTTTTATAATTGCCCCCCAGCATAAATTTTGTATATGCCCTGGCCGTACAATACATCGAATACGGTAGGATATTTGACTTTGGTGAACATTTACTTCTATTCATGTTGCATGTCCAGAGAAGAATGTCTATGAACAGATAACAGTATTGGTAACTAAAATCATTTTTCTCCAGGCCCCGAGATTACAAAATGTCCTCGAGTACGAAGTAATGCTCAACTCAAAGTTTTGTTCACAAATTGCCCTGTAAAATCTGAGCTTGAACATGAAATCCAAATAAAAACATTTTGTAATCTTAGGGGTCAGGTATGCATGATTCACTACAGATGCAATATCATTGTTTGCATACATCCTACATTAAATTTCGTTACAATATGTTATATATTGTTAGTCTGTGACCACCTTAGCACTGTGATTGGAGAACTTGTGACAACCAGCTGTTTGTAATTCATTGTACATATGACAGTGATGTCATGGTTTTCAGCAACACAAAATCAGGAGGTAGAGTTCAATGGCAACAAATTACAAATACTTAGCGGTCATTGAAATACTCCAAGGGAGATAATAAAATATTAAAGATTATGTTAAAAAAAGGTATCTATATATATATAATTTAATATTGGTTCTTTCAAGATTGACCTATTTTACATCACAAATATCTTGATAATTAGATGTATGCAGCAAATACAATTAATAATTGAAAACATTATGAAAAGCATATTGGTGTATAACTTGTAATACAATCAGATTCAAAGTATATCATGATGGTGAGCAGGCGCATAATTTTCAGGTGCATAATTTTCGAAGATTGATTGAGGAAATATATCTAAATAAATTCTAAAATAGCATACATCTCGCACAACATTATTTGCACATTTGGACAGGAGTATTTATGGTGAGCATAATAATAAACAAAACAAAATCATTGCAAATATATAAGACTATGCGTGTCTGTGTTTGTGTGTGTGTGTTTATGTGTGTACATTTTAAATAATGGCAAATATGATGTACACCTTTTGTTTACACAAAGTTGTGCAAATTATATAAAAAAAAAAAAAAAAGTTGTGCAAATGTCTGGTTATCTTGATTATGTATTATTTTTGCCCTCATAATAATAATTTTCATTCATTCATATTTCCTCACTGACTGTGTGATAGTTAAACATTACATTCATGCTTCTATTGAACATTCATCATATTGTGTAAAAGAAACACGACTATAGCGACATTTCACAGTAAATAGGCTCCTGGTTTCATGACAGCCTCATAACTATTTAGGAGCTCCTAAATATCGCCTCGTAACAAGGGTTTCACAATGACTTAACAAGACTTCTCCTATCCTAAAATGACATCTAACTTACGAGGTGATAAACTGGGTCATAAAGTTAGGAGCTCCTAAATTTAGGATGTCTTTGTGTAACCGTGGCCAGGGTATTGTCGTATATCAATGATGTTAGCGTATAGTGTACACACTAGTCAAACACATACATACCTGTGCGAATACACCTACCATAGCTTGAATGGTACAGTACTACGATGATATGATTAATATAAATCAAAATGATGTAGAAATGCCTTCAAGTTGAGGAGAAATCGCATACAGTGTCCCCTCGATATAATGCTGAATTTGCGGTCCATGACATACCCCCAGCCTTATAGTACCAGCCTTATATAATAGTGCAGGTAAATAAAAAAAAATTAAAATGGG
>JAUTBQ010165989.1:0-12194 GCA_032361185.1 Lepetodrilus ovalis | reverse complement strand
GGTTTCCTCCTGCCCTAAACTGACAAGTCGTGATGTTAGTGAAAGATTCTAGAAAGCGACTATAAACCCCATTACCAGATGATATCCCAATAGTTTAGGTAAAGTATGTATACTGAAGCTGCCAGGAATATTGGACTATTGACAACTATTTCAGTTTGACTAAATCTTGAGCAGTAGTATGCATGCAAACCACGATATGAGTGAAAATATCTTGAAAGTGGCTGTAGACCCCTGCCCCCAAATCAACCAACAACCAACCTGGCAGCTTCGGTATACTATTGGTATATCATCTATTGGACAATCTATGGACAAAATCTGTGATACGACGTCTATGTCATAACAGCACAACCAGCTGCAGAGGCGCACCATGCCGGACTACCAATGACTTGTATTTATACAGTAATGAGTTTCTTCTACCCATCGCGATATATGTACATCATGTGGGTGTTTCTGTAAGTTGTTGCAGGTTTTACTCCCCTAATAAACATAAAAGTTTGCTGAAATACTGTGGGATATAATCTTATCAAACCCTGACTTGCTGATCATGATTCATTTATCAAGCAAACTACTACTTTTAGTTCTCTCTTATTTGGATCTGACGTCATTCATTAACTATATCAAGCCGTAGGTGAAAGTTGCACTTATTAACCCAGTATTGCTGCAGATGCTGTAGGTTTTGAATAAAAGTCGCATCTAATTAATCTAGTGCATGAACATTTGAGCATGACATAACTTTCTAGGTTTCTGGTATTGTTTACTTCCCCGTCCACTCTTCCACAATGCCAATTCTTCTCCAAACGTCAAATTTTGCATTTCCTGTTTTTGAACCATTAACTGTCTCCCTGCTGGGTTAGGCAAACACATACACACACACACGCAAATGTGCACACACAAACACATGCACATGCTCACACACACACACACACACACACACACACACTGCTGTTTATGGCATCTCCAGCTGCCTTTAGCATGGAAAGGGTTAAATGCAATACCGGAAGTATAGTTAGTTTTCTATTGGTTACCAACCAATGTAATTATATTTATGTTTTTCTCCAGGGCACATTGATTATAGGCTATCATATTACCAGAAGAGCTATAAATTCTTACCTTTCCTACACTAGCCTGAACACTTTACCAACGCCCACCTTGCCAATCCCATCTCCGAGTCAAACCAATACCCATCTTGCCAACCGCATACTATCTATCTTATCTTGCCAACACCCACCTTGCCTATCCCACCTCTTTGTCTCACCAACACCCATGCATCTTGCCAATGTCTCCCCATCTCACCTGCGCCCATCTTGCCAACACGCACCTTGCCTATCCCACCTCTTTGTCTCACCAACACCCATGCATCTTGCCAATGTCTCCCCATCTCACCAGTGCCCATCTTGCAAACACCCACCTTGCCAAATCGCTGTCTCACCAACACCCATCTTTCCAACCCCATCTCGCCAACATCAAACTTGCCAATCTCCACTTCACCAACCCAAACTGTCTTCCTAGCTAACTTGCACCTCACCAGCCTTCACCTGACAATCTCTGTCCCACAATATGACCGGCAAGTTGTAATACATACACTTGACTCCTGACATCGGGTCAACAGTTGAGGACTCCTGGCTGCCTTTGTACAGCCAACCTCCAACAACTAATTACATGGAAGGAATGACGAAACAATGCGTAATACTTGGAGAATGCATGATGGATGTGTGTGTGATCGTGTGTGCATTTGCGTGTCTGTGAGCATTTGCATGTGTGTGTGTGTTCATTTATGTGTGTATGTGTGCGTGTGTGTGTGCATTTGCTTGTGTATGTGCATTTGCGTGTGTGTGTGCATTTGCATGTGTGTGTGCATTTGCATGTGTGTGTGCATTTCTTGTGTGTGTGTGCATTTGCATGTGTGTGTGTGCGCGTATGTATGCGTGCATGAACCGATGTGACAGATGACATGCAGGACTCCAGATTAACATTTTGAGTTACTTGCCCACAGTGCTAGTCAGGGCAAGTTGTAAAGGCACCAAAGCATCTATATATTAAAAACTAGGTTGCCCGCAGTGCAATTTTACTTGCCACTGTACGTCATACCTTAGTCCAGAGCCCTGACATGTGAGGATTATACAACAGTGGCCACAACACAGCACCATTCTTGTTGTGTTGCCCTGCACGGGACAATAACTGCAATGTCGTCAATCGTTATGAATGTCATTCCTGTTAACTGAACACCCAGGGGATAACCTGGGCAGATATCACAGCCGCTGACATATGATAGCAACACATTGTGATAACAATGCACTTTAATGTATGGCAAAACTAGTGCAGTTACATTCGTGTAATAACATTTAATGTATGGTAAAACTAGTGTATTGATGTTTGGTAAAATAGTGTTATTAATGTATGGTAAACCTAGTGTAATAACAAATTATATTGATGTATTATAAAACTAGTACAACAACACTGTATTGCATATATGTAAAAACCTGTGTCGTGACACTATAAGCATATGCTAAAACTAGTGTAATAGCTTTATGTATGATAAAACTAGAATAATAACATTAATTTCCTAATTGTGTATTGCAATATTGATAATATCCTAAAGCACAACTTGATTAACTCAATATTGATAATATATTAATTGATTTCTATATGTCCAGTTCAGTGGCTTTATCCCATTTTCAATGTGAAACAATTGGCCAACGCTATCCAGGGTATTCTCTGTAAAATGTATTACTGAATAATTTACCATTCAATTACTGAAAAGGGGATGCCAAACATGGCACGTGTACCCAAACAGGCTTCATTTAACTTCATCCCATGAATTAATCAACACCTACTAGTATTAAGCCTATTAACCCATGATTTAGAGCACTTGTTGTGTTTGCGTGACGTTATGTGGACGTCTCTCCCCCCACCCATACACCTGCAATGCCTGGCTGTGTGCAATGGCCAATGCAACTACGAGTGGTTATTTATGTAATAGGAACACATATCAATGCATACCCTCCATAGATGCACTACGTATATCAGCATTGCAGACTATGAGACAGCCCCCTATCAGTAGCTGATAGTTAATGAGTGAGCAACCACCCTGATTTATTGGCTACGTACAGACAAGATTGCAGTTGTAGGTACACTTTGATCACCTGCTGGTCTCGTGGGGGTAGCCATGTTCACAACTGGCTAGGGATTAGGATTGTGAACGGAACTTGCAGGTATTTTATGTTTCCTTTCATTTCTCTCTGACATTGTTTACATTATGGTTATTAGCACTGAAGCCCCTTTCGTACAGTACATGTATAATCACTATGAAATGGCTTGTGCGTGATGTCTTAATATTGAGTTGGGTTTTGATGTTCAGAAGATATTACCATGGCAGTGTTAACTCTGTTGTCTGGTGTTTGTTATTTACACCTGTCTGTTGAATATACCAACCCCGAATTGATCGCAAATCACAGTCAAGTTCTACTGTATCAATTTGTTTAAGATTTTGGCCTGTTCTATCCTTTGTTCTTTGTGCCTGTGTTCTGATTATTGTCACGATTCTGTCTACTGTGTTCTATCAGTCCACTGGTCTATGATCTTTCTGCCTGATTGGTCATACTTATTGATGATCAGCATTAAGCCTATTTAAATCTTGTGATTTACCTAATTTGTTGTCTCGTAGCCTATGGCTGAAATATTCCCACTGCAATAATTCAAATAAAAAATTTGTTGTCGATTTAATTTGTATTTATTTTCTAGCACACAGGTCTATACATAACTTGTCTCATGTCTTCTGTCTACTATTTTGTCCTATAAGCACTCCTATGTCTATTATTCTGTCTACTGTTTTGTCCTATATGCACTCCTACATCTATTATTCTTTCTACTGTTTTATCCTATATTCACTCCTATGTCTATTATTCTGTCTACTGTTTTATCCTATATTCACTCTTATGTCTATTATTCCGTCTACTGTTTTATCCTATATTCACTCCTACGTCTATTATTCTGTCTACAGTGTGTACCATCCACATTCTGTCCATTGTGCTATCCACCAAGTTCTGTCCACAGTGGTCTGTCCACAGCACTCTGTCCATCATTTTCTGTCCAGCTTGTCCTGTCTGTCCGCCATGTGCTGTCCACAGTATCAAGTCATATCACAACACACAATGTTAAATAAATCTGTATTCCGAGGATTACTGAGATGAGCGGGGACACTGGTCAGTTGGTCAGCGGTCTGTCTGCTCTCTGTCAACGCTCGCACAGACCTCGTCCACTCCGTCCACTACGTCCACCGTTCCGATACGTCTCCCACTCCACCACATCCGCCGTGTTTGGTCATTAGTCCTGTGACCACACTCTGGTGTTTGTCCTCCTCTAGCTAGGAGGTAGTGATCCAGCCAGGAGGCAGTTTACACGTAGGTACGCGGACAGCCAGCAGTGCCACCGAGTCCCACACATCTCACAATGACCGGCTGTGTCTTCTCCCCCTCCCAAAAACCTGCACGGCTCTCCGCGTGTAAACACCAGATACGCTCGGTCGGACTCGGAGGAATGGTTTATTCTGGGGCAACGTTGTCGTTAGCATGTGTCGCACCAATTCCGATCTTGTGAGGATAGTGCAAGTTGAAGTTGTTAATGTCTTTGTGGGAGGACTATACTAGACTCGAGTTGAGAAAGAAACAGGTATATATCATTATGTCTTCATGGGAACTATTCATAACCTATGGAGATGAAGTTTATCACACATGTCATTCATTCAAAAGTTGATGGGATTCGAAGATTTTGTGAATGGAAATTGATTTACATTAAATTTTTGAACTATTTTAGTATCCAGTATTAAATCTTTCCCCAATATCATAGGCAAATATTTCTACCTGTTTTTATTTATAAAGAAAATAAATAAATACAATTTTATTTTATTTATTATTATTAATTTGTGCTTCTTCTTTACTGTATGCCTAAGAATAGTCTAGGTAGAGTTAGTTTAGTCATGCAGGTATCTTACTCTGCCGTTCCTGTATGACCCAATGAGTCATGGATGTACACTACTATAGACTCGCCTGCGGAGCACGAGATTGTTGATGTAGATGCCTGCTCGCCTGCCGCTCATTCAATATTTATCACGGTACGGACCACGGTCATCGCGTGTTCTGTGTCCGCTGCTATATCTAACGTTACAGTGACCAATGAGAGAGGCTTTCCTATAATGGTGGATCTGTTGTCCTTTTCCTGTGCTCCTCGAGAAAACAATCTAAATAAGGTACGCCATGGTTAGTGTTAAATTGGGGATTTAATTTTAGATGCTTTCATTTTACCTGGTCAGGATGTACTGACGAGTACAACACAGGTAAATTTAAGATGTGGTTTCAATTAGATATTGATGTTTATGTTTTGATATTCAATAATCAGGTAAATAATTTTGTTCTTATGATTGTAATAATTTGGATGCTGTTATATACCGTAATAATTATATACTACTACTACTACTACTACTACTACTACTAGTACTACTACTACTACTATCACCACTACAACCACTACTACTACAGCTACTACTGATGATGATATTGGAAATAAAATGTATGACCAATGAAGTTAGTATTTGTTACAAATGTCTTGTATTGAGAATTAATTATACATGTAACATCTGAATTGATCTCGTAGTTAATAATATTGACTGGAATTAAATAATAGTATTAAACTATTTAAAAAAAGCAACAACTAATTTCGTCTAAAATGACATATCGATTATAGGTACCGGTATTATACTTATGGACAAAGTTTGATATTTTAAAAAACTTTCGAATCATGATCACTTCAGCTGTCGTATATATATAATAGCTATGTATAATGGTACATGTACTACGGTAGTACAGACCTGAACCTCCTACTACTGTTACCGGTATTTTATCAACAGTAATACAGCCAATATGGAGATTATACTGCCGGTGCTATCTTGTACACAGGTATAGGTAATGATGGCTTCTCTTGTTGAGTATTGATCGCCCATCGTTGTTAACTCTGGAATGGAATGAAGGTATACGCCCTTGTGTATCGCACCTCTGCTCGTCACCGCAATCAACAGGTCCAATATTGATGATGGCACATGCGCTCGCACACACATGTACACACATGCAAGCATGCACACTCATGAGGTCACGGCACATTGGTATCTTTTTATTGGCTATAGTCTGATAAACAGTACCAGCCAGTGCTCTCAGGTTTACTGCAATGTTCAGCGCTATGGTTGTTGCAGATTTCCTCCTGCACTAAATAAAACTGACAAGCCGTGATAATAAACAAAATTTGAAAGTGGTTTAAATTCCAAATTAAAAACAAAACAAATTACCGTACTTACAATGAACTGTACTACAACTGCTCTGAGCAATAGGGTTCTGTATGTACAGTATTTGTAGGATTTGTAGAGTTTTTGACAACTTCCAGCATGATGGATTGTTGAGTATTTAGGTATTACTCCGTGCAAAATTGCTGAATCTGTATAAATAAGTATTATAATATACATGTTTACACATATACGGTGCCCCCTCGATATAACATGGGCCGATGCATTGCGGCATCGGATATAAAGCGGCGTCAGACGTGGATCCCATTTTTATTTTCGTTATTTCCCTGTAATATTGTATAAGGCGGGTACTATAACGCAGGGGGTATATCATGGACCCCAACTTCAGCGTTATATTGAGGTGACACTGTACTTATCTGTTGAGTATTTTATGATATAAAGTAGATGTGCATATATTAGTTCATGTGTGTACTGTTAAATGAACAGTATCATTGATTTTTGTGTCAATTCTTTAGTATAATATGTTAAAGGATTGGGGTGGTTTTCATGTCTGCTATGAAGTATAAATACAATTATATCTGGATATGATAAAGATATTGAATGTAGGTAGTGGTTGTGTATGCAGGCACTGATAAACTCACTCAATGTAACTAATCACATATAACACTATTGCATCTGTTTGTATGCCATTGGCATTGACAGTACTGTGGAACTACTGTCCACTCTTACATTACTATACATTGATTGTAGAGGATGCTCTTAGCTGATGGGATGGAGGTAACCATTACCCAGTAATACAAATGTTCAACCAGTAATTATCACTATTCCACTTTGGTCTCCACTGACCATAAACCTCGATTTAATTGTTCGTACTATGCTGTCATAATGGGCTGCAGTGTGAGATGGTGGACCTTCCTACTAGACTAGTTGCAGGATAATGTGTTTTGTGGGAAGCAGTTACACCTCGGTCAGGTTCGTAATAGCTATTTTAGCCTGCAGTTTTGTAGTCGCAGATCTGGGTACTGTTTCTCAAAGCTCTCTTATCCACTGTGAGGCCATAGCGCTATCGTAAGTGCACCATCGCCATGTATTGGAGATCGCTACGGGAGTGCTTGTGTTCTCGTAGTAGATACGAGAGCTTTGAGAAACCATACCCTGGAGTGTGATCATCGGCTCTGAAGAGGAATTATTGCGAAGATATTAAATGCGAATTTTTTAAATTCTCTTTGTTATTTATTTTTTACATCTGTTGGCGAGTGTTATTTATAGATCATATTATTTTTAGTGGAATGTTATGCTTGAGATTAGACGTCGTTTATCATTTTCTGGAATGCCACCTTGATAATGTTGTTATTTTTAACTCTCTCCCTGCTGAATTGGGCACAGGCTATTTAGAAACTCCCTGAATGCCTCCAGCATAGAACTAGAGGGTTAAAATACATTTGTTGTTTGTTAATATCGAGTTGTTTTTAATCCATGGTCATATGACAGTAGAATTTAATGCGTCCTGACATTTCCTTGTCTGATGTATTGTAGTCAGGCCTATTACTTAGTCAATCCTGTCCTTTTACGTAAAAGACTACTTTAGGTTCTGTTTCCTCTTCCTTACATTCAAGCCTATAACTTTGCTGTCAGTTTGAAGTTTTCCTCATGTTAGTTTACGATATATTTGTTCTGTGATATCAGGTGTGATGATATGCTGACAATGGTATCTTGATTGGGGAAGTATGAATGCTCTGTGTCGCTGTAGAACACTTGTTATCAAGATGTTTCTCCACATGAAGCTGATATGACTAAACTGCTGTATTGATAAACAGGGCTATCATTTTTGAGATAGACATTATTCTATTGTTTGGAACAATATATGTAGGTTTTTTCTTTCTTGCTTTTCTGTGTATGTATATGCATAATCTAATGTAAAATAAATCTGGTTATCTTAAGGAATTTGGACATTTCTTTTTTAATTGATATTTGTTTTCGACAATTCAATAAAGAGGTGATCCCATTTAATAAATCTGGAAATATTTGAAAATTAAGGAAACTTTGTATCAATCATCCTGCTGGATTAAACACAGACAAGTTGCTCTTGGTTAGTCACAGACACTGTTCCTTATTAAGCACAGGCACGGCTGTTTAGGGCATCTCCAGTTGCCTTCAGCGTGGAGATATAGCGTGGTCCCGATTACAATACACTGACACTGAAAGGTTTCCTTAAGGGTTGGTGTTGGTGTTCCGTCACTGGTGGAGGGCAGTGGGGTCTATCAATCAATTGCTGGGTTATTAGACACCTGGCTTTAGGCTGTAATCACGTCATCATTAATTCATTAAACTACTCCGGCAAATGTGGAGCCCACACAGCTTCAGGTAAGTTTTAACTGTATATTGTTTGCTCAAGTCTCATTTCAGTTTCTATTTCCATGATGTTTTGTGTGCTTGGTCATGTGAGTTAATAACCATTCTTTTTAGGTTTATGCTTCTTTTGTCATAACTGTGGTGCTTTATACGACTCGTGATATGGTAAAATAAATCTAGCTCTTTCTTCAGAAGAGATACAGTTGATTTGACTGCTTAGGTCCAAACATATTGTTGTTCAATATTTGACTACCCATTAGTCGGAAATCCAACTGTAGTAAAACATTGAATATTGTTGGATTTCTAATAATTACAACTACCCGGTATGTTAATAAGTGGTTCACTTTTTTTTTAGAGAATCAAGTATACTCAATAAAATTAATTGACTGTATTACTGAGATATCCAACTGTATTACAGTACGTTTGGCTGTATTACTGAGATATCCAACTGTATTACAGTATGTTTGACTGTCATGGATTCATCAATAACAATTTCAAGATCTTGGCTGTTGGATCATGGTAGTCAGTTATGTTTATATCGTGTACTGGTTGCCTTGTTTTGTGCTAGGAACTTAATTTATGGCCTTGGTTGTTGAAGTAGCCATGTGTCACAATTGATGGATAGTCTGTCATATTGCTTGTTGGTGTTAAGAATTATTTCAATGATCAGGTATGTACACCAACTTGAACGTGGATGTACGCTTGTCAGATAATCTTAATTTGTTTTGGGTAGGTAGTAGTGCCAATGTGGGCAGTCGTCGCAAACTGGTGAAAGATTCCTGCAGGAATGTAAAGCATAATCACTCGCTCATCAATGTACAATGTGGTCATGAATAGTGTTGTTTTCATCTATGGTTATACTGTGTCAGCAGATTCTGGCAGGTTTACTGCTACATGATGTACTACTGGAGTTAGCGGCTCTCAGAAATCACAAGGAAAAAACATCCGATTTCAAAGTGGATAAATGTTTGTGAAATAGTCTGACATTGTAACAAGTAAGACGAGTGTAACAAGTAACCGAGAGGTGTGTATCTTGACCACAGTCCAGAGGTAATCGGTCAACAATGTCCAGTATTGTACGTCTAGAGTAGTTCATGTCTTAACAACTTATAGAGTGACGTTTGTTCTAGCACTGTCTCGAACCATAACTTAATAGAAGAACTTTTGTTGTAGCACTGTTGCAAACCATACCTTAATAGAGGAACTTTAGTTATAGCACTGTCTCAGACCATAGCTTATAGAGGAACTTTGGTTCTAGCACTGTCTCGAACAATAACTTAATAGAAGAACTTTAGTTATAGCATTGTTTTGAACCGTACCTTATAGAGGAACTTTGGTTCTATGCAATGTCTCGGGCTACAGATTATTTAGGGGGTTTGGTTCTAGCCATAGGTTATTGAGAGGCTCTAGTTCCAAGCAGTGCATCAGAACCACCCACACGTCCACTAATCTGCAGACAATGTGCGAACACTGGCATACCCCGAGGCCTGCGTGTTGTTCCTATTGTAATAACGGTGCATTCCATGACTCCCACAAAGATCTCCGCTCACTCCTTGACTTGTCTGAACTGAACAGCCATCTTGTTTATTGTTATTGAGTAATGATGTATGAGCAAACTGACGTAAAATACCCTGTCGCTATTTGACATTGCACAGAGTAAATAGGACACAAAATTGCATTCCCAATATTAGACATGCCATGATAATGATTTGAAGGATTCATTTGAAGCATTCACTGCTTGTCCATAAGGCTTATTTATTATGTGCTCTTTACTTTTGACTCCAGTATGATATCGCTGTAGATATCTTCCCCCCGTGTGATACTAGCAATGCTGCAATATATCTATCTAGTGTAACGCCATTAATCCAGCAATATATTTCATTGCCACAGGAATATACCTTGTGTAGTACAATCTATACAGCAGTATATCACTCAAGTTGAATACTAGCGCATACTTTACCATTGTGTTGCTATTCGGCAGCAATGTGAAATTACATTGATTTAACATACCGGTATAGATAAATTACATTGTTTTTATTCAGTTCTGCTTTTCGCATAAAAACAACAATACATGGAATAGTAGTGAATGCCTGTGAGATATATTTTATGATACACAAGTTTCTTTCTCCTTTAGGCTAATACTGTTCGTAAAAGCTCAACAATATACCTATCAAGATCTAGTTTTATGATAAGATCAATTAACCTTTATTTGATGAATATCTTTTTGTAGTAAAGCCACAACTGTATCTTTTGAAGAACTTGTATATGTGTACTGGTATGTACAGTATATTACAGCTGCTGTGGGCTGCTAGAGGTGTCCTATATATGTCCTATATACATCCTATATACGTCCTACAGACCCATGATTGTGATTAATCCAGCAGGCAGTAGGCTAATTGAATTGTGTTTAGTGTGACTGTCGGACGACACGAACATTGCTGAATGAAAGGGATCAGCCATCTTGGTTTAGCTGGTACCTGAAATGTAAATGAAAATACTTCAGGAACAGGCCTTTTGTAAGTTGGCATAATTTGTACAGATGAACATGTGGTTTTGTAGGTCTTACAGTAATGCATACGTTATGAGGAATTGCTGGTTCTCCTCCACTGTAGAAACTAAAATTACTCGTAATAATACTGCATATGTTGACAAATATACTGACACAACACAACAGGTAATACTATACCAATTAATGTAATGCGTCGTCACAGTAGTCAAATGTATATAAGATGGAGTTGCAAACTAGGTATTGGTTGAAATTTTTGAAGCACTTCATATTCTGTGGATATGTCTGTTATTCTAAAAACATGAAAACTTTATATTTGCATGAGCAATAATTACAACTTGGATCCATTCGTCTGAGGTGCCTACCTTTAAAATTCTGATATGCGAGACGATCTCATGGTCACCAACTTCCGGTTACTGTCTACACAAAAAATACTTGTAGAAATCTGTGAGTTTCTAGACTGCAGATGATGTACTGTCATGTGTGGTCGGGTATTGTGGTTTCCTTCCTAAATGTTGTATAAATCTAAACTCTACCAGTGTGGCCTATGGAAAACTATTTGGTTGTGCAATGCCTTCAGTATTGTGTGTGTCATCTAGTTCTTACCATTCAGTTGAAGGTAAGCCGGCTAGCTCTTACCCTCCCATTTTGTATGTAATTAATACCAAAGTAGGACATTAAAACATACTGAAACAAAGGCCACCATATAATGCTAGTATGTACCCTTTATCTTTTCTAAGGATATGGTGCCATTAGTTGGACGATGGTTTATGATAATGGCTATGTGTCCATTATCTGTCTAGAGCAAGCAGTTTAAGTATTGTTAGTGTGCACATAAATACCATCTTATAGCAAATATATTATGGTGTGGTCATAACTGTTTGAGTTATGTTGACAAGCTAATGTAACATTTTTACATGAAACATGCAACAACAAACTGGTAGGATACATAAAAAAAGACAAACATGCCCAAATAAATAAATCTATTGTCAATCCGACAATCTGATTGGTCCACGTCATCCCAAATCATTGCGTTCATACTTCGAT
>JAUTBQ010165967.1:0-12195 GCA_032361185.1 Lepetodrilus ovalis | reverse complement strand
TGAAGCGATTATAGGCATATAAAGCACGGCTGGCGATAGGTAGCCGTGATTTAAATGATAGATACGTTATCATTGTACACGTATATTTGTTGCGTTGGTCCATGTACCTTAACATTTAAATTCCACTGATTAAAGTGTCGTAATGTTTTTCTATGTTTAATATAAGCATATGCAACATCATGACTATAGACGTTGTTCCTAGAATGTACGGTAGCACGTTGTTACGATATATCCAATGAACACACATACACTCGATCACAACATTATACGAGTAGTTGCAATGCAGTTGAAAACAGCATATTATGCTGGGGAAATGTGCTCGTGACTTTAAGAATAGTCCCAGTCCATTATCCTAACCGGTTTAACATTCGGTTCTGTCATATCCTTCAATACCGACTCGACTGCTAGACAATGTGTTTCAGTATGTTGGGTATAATGTTCCTATCAGGGTAGCATTTCTAGAAGTTCTCGTATCTACCGTAAGAACGTAAAAACATAGGTAGCTTCGTAGCGATCTCTGTTAGATACGCGTATATCGATCAGACATTTACGAGCGCGCTACGTGATCTCATAGTGAATACAAGAGCTTCGACACACGATACCCAGGACCATGATACCATGTATAGTACGCATACTGGTTTAACGTGAAAACACAGCTGTGGCTATTCTTCTGGCCCTACAGATAGACTATACGAGGTGTTGAACAAGAACGTCTTGTCGCAAAGTATGTAATAGGATGATACGCAATCGGTAAAATTGCACCGCAGTCTTTCAAACGGATGACCTTCAAAGTATGTTGATGAATATAATAGGCATTTTCGTCGGGAACAAAATTCTTATGGCTTATGGTATTTTGTTTACAAATTGCGCATCTTTTAATATTCCAATAAGTCTTACAAAGTTGAGTTGAACAACGATGACGTTTGAAATTTGCTACAAAGCATTTGCAGCTACAATATTCAATAAGTGCAATTGTAATGACTCTCTACAACAGTTAGTATACTGTACAAAACGAGTAGTAGACGTGCACCAGTTGCAGCTAGCCTAATTCTCAACTATTGTAGCGATAAAAGTATTTAATTCCCTAAAACTGGACTAAACTACTGTAGAGCTGCACGTTTTTGTAGCAGGGTGACCAGATCCCGCGATCACGAACTATCTTGAGTGCGATTTCATGCTCAATTCAAAGATAATGTTTTGTTCACAAATTTCAGTCATATGGCTATTTAGCTTGAATATGAAATCGTACTCAAAACCTTTCGCAATATTGGGGTCTGGCTAAACTTTCTACTACACAGTTCTGACACTGCGTGGTATCATTATTGTACGTGGACAGACTCGTGCAGTGTACTATCGTTGAAGGATGTCATTACGTTTATGTGATTTGTAACATAGGGTATATATAGTGCAGGAAAATATAGTCCAAAACAACCATAAATATCTGTGATATTATTCCTTGAACATCCTTCAAATGTCTCATTTCTCATTCTGGCTTCTATGAAACAGATTTAACGTAAATGTCTATTCATTTCCGAAATTTAGCGTATTTAACAACATCAACCCGGGACAAACTGTACACTACAGTGATAGCTCTTGATGACATAATGCGAACATCAAAGCTTAAAAAATGCTGGATTAATAAAAGGATTATGATTTATCTTGATTCATGGAATAAATAGAGGATATTACACGATGCTCTATTTAATATAAGCTTTGTCCCGAGGCGAGTGAAATAATTTTATTGCACGATCTTTAGCGAATGCAAATAAAGTTATTTCACGAGGGACATAAATTTATATTAAATAGAACATCGTGTAATATCCTATTTATTACCCCAGATGTATTTTATGTAGATTCTATCTAAACTAATGCTTACAACGATGTTTATACTAGAGTAACGACCCAGCATTTCAACCAATGGGAACGCTAGATACCAATAACGTACTAGGCGGTACATATCAGTTTGTTATGTCATAGTTTGAAACAGCACGCTAGGGGTAATAATTAGAAATAACGACATCAATATAATTAAATAACATGTACAATGGAATTCTGATTCACATTTGCATCGTCATGATCATCTAAAATCGAGATAGAATATGTATTGAGTGGAAAGAAAAGCAACCAATATAATAATCGCCATGAAAGTTTTACCTACCAGTATAGAATTGTAATGATGGTATTCATTATCACAATATTCATCTCTTAACAGTTCATTGTTGAAGTGACAATATCCTCTGCTGTCTTCTACAGAGAAGGAAAAACAGGCTGCGTCCCGAACACACAACGATGCGCAATAGTATTTGATTCCGATTGATTTAGAAATAAGTTTTGGAGGTGATATTGGATAATGGCATATCATGACTCTATAAAAACTGTCCGTCAAAACAGAAGCATCCCCGAATACCAACGGAACAAGTCCAACGAGCACCGTAAAGACAGCTGGTTCCATCTCTGATTGAAGACGTTCTGACAGATCATACAGGAAGCTTGAAAACGATTCTATCTGTGACATCGATTGGCAAGATATATCTCATGACCACTTATAGAAAAAAAGATTTTTTATATTTTTTTTTATAGATTGTATAGATTGCATTGAATAAACATCAGCAGACACATCTGGTACATAAAGTCTAAATGGTTTCCATATTATAGTAACTATAAAACTTAACATTTGTTTAGTTTCAATAATCCTACTTTAGATCTAACACAATTTCCTGCAGTTTTTACAAAATATATTGCGTCAATCTACTTATATTTCGAACATGCACACTATGGTTTATAAAGGCATTCATCAGATTATCTCATCAAATATCACTATTCCAATGGCGTTCCCCACGCTGACTTTTTTCGTTCGCAAACATTCATTTTTTTTAACCGGTATTCTTAATAATGCTCTGTACAAAGGCAGCAATTTATGGCGAATTTCAAAACTTCTACGAAAGCTATCTTTCATCGCATTATTAAAACTTCTATTGCTTTAGAATCACACCTAATACATCCACCTGTACAACTGGGTATTAATAAGTACATGTGCCTTTACAGAACATCATCTAGCTGTAAACTGAAATACGAAGATGGAACAATATCCCCATTCATGATCACGAGATAACTTGTAGACTACGTCGTGTGTCCGTGTCAGAGACCACAGAATTCCATTATATTTTAAAGGCATACACTCACAGATGTCAATGAGCGCGTAGCCCTATATCTGAGTAATAAAAATAAACTACCTTCATTTCTAATACTCGTCATCAACTATTATATCGTCAAAATCCCTTTCCTCGATCCACATTGGATAGAATTCGATCTGGCAGTTATATGTTCTAAAGACAAGATAATTAGAGCTACGTTACTTTTATTCAAATAAAATATGAACAAGTGAGTGATTAGCATTCCTGTCGTCCATGGAAGTTAGCCAAGACATTCGTGGTCAATTATTTAGTGAGCTACGTGTAAATAAGTGTGGTACGTGATTATCATTACGAATCAATGTAGGAAACTAGTGTGGGGGGTACACTAGGGACATACAATGGGAATATTATACCGTGTATTATACTATGTTGAAATCTTAATCGTTTCAGAAAATTGAAGATAAACACTAGAACAGGATATGAGGTATTGCAATGCTTTTAAGATGTAAAATTGATAGTGCGAGATCAATGACGTTATGGTCTATACTTCAGCAATATCCTGCAGGTATGACAATGCCAGTCAAGCTCTACTGGACTAGACGAGAGCTGAAGGGTGGACTTGCCTAGACCAGGAGCTGAAGGGTGGACTTGCCTAGACGTTCCTCTATGTAGGGGGGTTTGATGTGGATCTACAAGATCAGCTGCTCCTATTTTACATGCTGTAGGATGAGACCCAGATGACCTTGAAGCCATTTTGAAAAAGCAAGTCTTAAACACTCCTCACACCCCAGAGGTACCTGTTACGTTAGCAAAGCATAGTACCCCTGGCTCACATCTAGGGGGAAAGCATGCATAGTCTACAGGAGCTATAAATAGAACAATGATACCATCTGTTTAACTGGATATATTTTTGGGGAAAATTATTTCATTGGTTGGTGTTTTGTGCAGGTTTTCCCCTAGATGTGAGCCAGGGGTAGCATGCAGTGCTAATGTAACAGGTACCTCTGGGGTGAGAGGATGGTCTTAAACTGACTTCACATATTATTGACTAGATTTTGTAAATAATTGAATAAAATACTTGGTACAGGACATCAAGTTAGAATATATTTTGTTTAAAAAAGAATGTCATTACAAATTAAAAAAAACACAACCAATTATGTAGTAGTAATGCTATCTTATTAGAGCTGAAATAAATATTCAAATATGAATATTAAATTACAAATATTCGAATAATGAAACAGCATTTGAATATACATGTATATTCAAATACATTTGCATGACCAGAGTAAAGAATTGTAGATTGCAGTTTTTCCCTAAATCCCTCGAGACCTTCTTATTTCAATGTTACTACTCAAAATATAGTCGCACAACAATGGAAATTACTGACTGAACACTTGAGATGTCTAACAATGTTTCACTTTTAATGATATGGTAACAATATGGCCATAAATTTCACTTTGAAGCACATTATATCATAATACAATTTCAAACAAATATTCAAATATGAATAGAATACGTAATTGCACATTTTCGTTTCAGTCCTACTTATAATGGTGACAAAAATATGCTGAACAAGTACTATGATGTTGTGAGTGTCGTGTCTAGTCATGCTCGTCGTTACTAAGACTAGTAATTATGTTTCTGATTATTGTCACTGTCATTTAGCATTGTAATTATCCGCCATTGTTACTCTTATGAACTGTTCGTTTTGCATTTGCACATTATTCACAAATGACATTCTGGAATTGCTGCGCATGCCCATTAACAATTAGAGTTTTGGTACAAATCGAACACTCGGAATGCATTCCGAATGTATTCCGAATGAGAAAAGTGACAGAACGAACCGCCCATTAGTGTAATGTTATCATTGTAACTTAAGCTCTGACATTAATATTCTGGCATGGTCACTGTGATGTTCTAACACTGTCTTCATAATATTCTAACAATTCCATTAATAAAGAAAAAAACAACACCACAACAATTATCAATTAAGATCAGATTTTAATATTTTGTAGCAACATATATCATAACAATTACACATGGTCACAAATGGGAATTGCACGCACATAATGATGGGAATGCAAGCCTACTGTTTGCATTCAAGCACAAACTGGTTTTATAAATCATGGGATGGATATTATGGCTGGTTTTGGTAATGTACATTATAGGACTAGAAACAAAAATGGAATAAATATTGAACCCATATTAAAGTGAAATAGACTTCATGACTTCACTTGGATAATGAATCTGGTAAAATATTGTGTAAACCATAGCATATAAGTATCTTCTTAGAAAAAAAATGTATGCTAAATAAAATAATATACTGTATAAATAGGTGAAAGAAAAAAAATCTTGTTTTTTTTTCATGATGGTGATAAATTATGCTGATGAAAAATGATTCAGTAGTATTTAATATGACATCATCCATTTTCTTATGGGCAATAAAATTACTATTGCTTTTGAATAACTCTTAAAAGTTTGAAGAAATCACTTTCATTGTGGGAAATACTAGAAAACCACTGCAAAGAAAACCCAACAAATACGAGTACATAAATAACATAAACTTTCTATCATAATATTAAGAATCTGATAAAAGGCATACAATCACAGTTTGTTCATATATTTCATGCTTGAAAGTATATATGGTACATTTGATTCGTCTACCATTGTATATTGGGCAAAAAGCTACATTTTTCTGCATGTCTCACTGGTATTAAATATTTTATTATTATTTTTAATCTCCATGTAGACCTCTACATTGTACCGGTACTAAAAATCATGAGATAAAAAATACATAAAATATGAAATATTTAAAACCAGTGGGATATGTGGGAAATTTAGCTTGTGTAGAAATATCCTTGGGTAGAAAAATCAAATGTACATACTCTTAGATAAAATACATTTGATCATGAAAAAATGTCAACAAACCATGATTATGCCTTTTAAAAGCTTCCAACTTGCTAAACTTTAGTCTATCTGACTGAATTTTTGATTAGGTAAACATTATCGCACAAATATCACAGAGTGAATTTAATACTGTAATTATTGGGCGGGTGCATATCATATGAAGGCGTAACTACTAGTACTACTACAGGCAAATGTGAACTCGTACAATCTCATCAACACTGTTAATTGAGGCACGATGTGTGAATCTGCTGACACGTTCTTCTACCAGGTATCAATATAGACTCATGAAATGTGGTTTACTGCATTTGTTGTCAGTTTCTGATCTTTGCATACAGTGGATATGTTCTGATGGGGCAGGTTAATGCTCTTGGATACGTAGGTAAGCGTACATATACTGTAATTATCATAATCATTCCCATGCACGTTTCATGGACATGTATTAATGCATCTAAAAATCTAGCTCAAGATGTATGCATTTTCAAGCTCTTATATTTCAACAAAATTAATTAAGATTCACTAACCCCTTTTGGACATATAAATATTGCTTTATATTATTTTAACAACCACGAATTTCCCAATGTTTCCAGATACTCTTCAAGAACTTGGAGAGGATTTGGAAGAATGGCACTAAATTCCTCAAGCCAACTCCAGAAATTTGGTCTGCTGGCCCTAAATTTAATTTTCTGAGTATATTACAAGTTAGTGCATGGGTAGAAAGGATTGAACTTGGTGTGATTATCTTCCTTGGTGTCATCAAGGTTTAGGTTTATGAAGCTAAAAATCCAGTAAATTCAAACGGAATTTATTGAAAATATGGCATAATGACTCCCCACCGTTACGGTGCCATCAAAGATTATGATTATAACATCATTTCTTATGACAGATGTACTTGCTTAATGAGAATTTAATGTATGAAATATGAACAATTTTGATTGAAGGAACAGTAATGTGACAAAGATATTAAATCAGCAATTAATTATCTTTCATCAAGTAATGAATTAACTTTGACATTCAGTGTAGAACAGGGAAATATTATCATTGTTGATGAACATTCATTATACAAAGCATAATATGGATGAAAATGTGATTGCAAATGTGAATTATTTAATACATTATTTAATATTGACCCAATTGATTGAAATGCATTGATTGATAATATTGTTCATAAGCAAAAAACTGTTTCACTCTTCTTAAGGAATCAACAAACACAAACACATGACAAAGAATGACAGCATGAAAGAATCTGGGAATAAATAAATTGTCATTGACTAAGAGTTGACCAACTGCATGGTTTGTAAAATGTAAAACTTACAAAAAGAATTCTACAATAAAATGTAAAACATGGTTTTGATGTCATGCTGAATTTGTAAATATATACAAATCAAACGAATGTCATAACATCGACATGGACAGGGTAAATCTTCACAATAACCCATTAGATTAATCCCTCACAATAACCCATTCTATTAGATTAATGCCTCACAATAACCTATTAGATGAATGCCTCACAATAACCCATTCTATTAGATGAATGCCTCACAATAACCCATTCTATTAGATGAATGCATCACAATAACCCATTCTATTAGATGAATGCCTCGCAATAACCCATTCTATTAGATTAATGCCTCGCAATAACCCATTCTATTGGAGTAATGCATTACAATAACCTGTTCTATTAGAGTAATGACAATCTCCTGATCCAAATGGTCTCTAAACTTGTTTAATATTTATCTATGTGTGTATTAGGAGTGAAAGAGACTCCGGCAACACTACAGGTAGATTCCAGTACAGGTAGTTCCCGTCAAGCATGGACACAGGAACACACTTGCATGTATATGCATACACAAACAGGTAGTTCCCGTCAAGCATGGACACAGGAACACACTGGCATGTATATGTATACACAAACAGCAGTTTAAGAGGCGTTCTCTCAATGTACACCAATCGTACACTTGATCGTCACGAAAACAAGGCATTTTCTCAATTTACACAATAAGTACATGTATGTACAGAAAGAAAGAAACAAACAGAAGGCTGGCCAAGTATTAACAATCTGCTGTCATATATACATGGGACATACATAGTACAAGTCAGCAATGTACTACGCTATTATAAAACCAGGCATAAGAAGAATTAGCTAAAATTCGTTTAGAGTAAATGTGGTTCAATGAATCGTTCCAAGTTCTAAATGACGACAATAGTCGAACTATCTGAAGAACTGAAATTTATTGATTGAATAGAGCAACCAAAACGACATGATCACTAGTAATACAATGCAATATGTATATCTAGAACACTGGAACTGTACAGAGTCCTGGAGGCAACCTAACTGAATGTATTAGTCCACCACAGAACAACAGCTGCTGCATGTTGAATACTACTGCACTGAACATGCACGGTAATACAGATAATGTGAATCAATGAATATCTATGTTTTTCTTCCTGAACAGACCCAGGGATTTTATGAATGCTTCCTACTGCCACAGTGTGTAACTCTCTTTCACTCTTCTGGAATCTGATATGTAGTGTTTCCATCTCTTGGAATTTCTATTCATCAAAGCCAACAGTTTCAGGTATTTTACGAATGCTTCATACTGCTAGTGTCTACCTTTCTTTCACTTCTCTGCCATCTGGAGTTGCCTTCTCTTCTATTCATCAAAGCTGACAGTTCAATGTATTTTACGAATGCTTCATATTGCTAGTGTCTACCTTTCTTTTACTTCTCTGGCATCTGATATGCAGTAGGTTACCTTCTCTTTGAAGGTGTTCGTCTTCTATTCATCCGAGCCCTGTTCAACTTTGCTCTCTAGGATATAGTGCTCATCTTCTACTACTGTTTGTAATATAAGGTAGAGAAATCATTTCTAGAAGACTGCTAAATGTACAGTCAGAAGACTACTCACTATTTGGTTGGTATAGCTCTTCCTAGATGTGAAGAACACTAAACGTACAGTTGGAACAGATGACAAATTGTATGCCACTCAGGATTCTGTAATAATCTCGTTCTTTTGCCTTCGTATTTCGTTATTCACCAGTACCCTTGACAGTTCCTTTCCTTCATATTCCCTATCGTACTTACACCGTGTTGACGAACTACACTACAGTTCACTACTAACCAGGACATGAACTTGGACTCCCTATCTTCAGTACATCCTATCTATCCGTGCTACCCTATCCTACAGTACCCTCTCATTATCGGCAGTTTTATGTTATACATGGTGAGGGCCTGTAGTCCAGACACTGTAGACCAGACACTGGATACCAGTTCTGGGATACACTCAGACACGAGGCGAGACTGCCCTGGAGACTGTCCTAGAGACTGTGAAGACTACCATCACAGTTGCTTGAGGCGGGCAGGCTGACAGCAGTGAGGGGCACCTGGCTAGGACATGGGCTTGAGGTTCATCGTATCACTCTGGAAGAAAGCATAGCAATCGGTGAGATATGTGTATTGTCCAAATCAAAGTCAACCTAGGTTGCTGTTTTTCAAATTCTTTGGTTTGTTTTGAAATGGGATAGCTATTTTCAATATTTAATTACTTTTTCTTGAATTTGGGTAGCTGATTTCAAGATTATTTCACTTATATCATGGCTTGTCAGTTTAGGCCAGGAGGAAACCTGCAACATCTGTAGCACTGAATGTTGCAGTAAATCTATGAGCATCAGCTGGTACTGACAGACCAAGGATGATAACTGTAGTGCCACTCTACTGACAGAGCATCCTATCAATATCACGTCAGAAATGTAACTTCTGCTAACATTGATGCCGGGCCACCTGGGTGGGAATTGAACTCAGGACCTTTGGCTCCGAAGTCCAATGTTCTACCACTGCGGTACCACCCGCCCTTCACTAAGCAGATAGCACAGCCTACCATGACAATATTGGAAAAGTAACTTTCATGGATATTGATGCTGATGATTTGATAGGACTCATCACTTGAGTTACAAGCCAGTGCCTAGTAAACTCCTATCAGTGTTCACTCCTCCTGCAGTTGTACCTGATGTCTCCTCCTCTCCACGAAGTCACACAGACGAGCGGTGGCGATGGGTTTGGGCCGTAGAGGCGAGTTCCTAGGTACCAACGCCTTCTTGATCCACGCACACTCCAGGCAGGTGTGGGCAGTCGGACGCTTACTGCAATAAAGCCCATTGCTATTACATAAAGGGAATCAAACAAATGCTGCTTTTCTCATGTTAATTAATTCAGATGGTAGATGGCCTATACCAGACGATTCCCACATAACATACTAGATGTCCTACAACAGTACATGTCCTACACCAGTTATTAGATGTCCTAAAACAGTACTTGTCCTACATTAGACATTATATGTCCTACAACAGTAAATGTCTTACACCAGATACTAGATGTCCTACACACACCATTACATGTCCTACAACAGGACGTCCTACCTCATCTCCTCCACCAGCATCATTCTGACCATGTCCTTGGCGTCCTGAGATATGCCGGCGAAGTACTCGTCAGGGAAGCAGTAGTCGTTGCGGACGATGTTGGAGCACGTCTCCTCCTGACTCTCATCCAGGAACGGCGACACTCCACTCAGCAGTATGTACACGATCACTCCAATACTCCTGAAACACACGGACAGGACAGACGGATCACTCCAATAGTCAAACACACAGACAGGACAGACGGATCACTCCAATAGTCAAACACACAGACTATTCAGATGGATCACTCCAATAGTCAAACACCCGGACAGGACAGATGGATCACTCCAATAGTCAAACACACAGACAGGACAGACGGATCACTCCAATAGCCAAACACACAGACAGGACAGACGGATCACTCCAATAGCCAAACACACAGACAGGACAGACGGATCACTCCAATAGTCAAACATACAGACAGGGGGAATGGGTAAAGTTGTGTAATAAGGATGCAACAATATAAATTTAAATGTCAGATATACTCCACAGTGGTTAGCATTCAAAGATGTGTAATATGAAGTCAAGAAAAAACTTTCTTCAAGAACATACGGCTCAAACAGGACCACTGCTCATTCTGCGATTCGAACCCGAGTTGCTGGATTGCGAGTCCAACGCTCTACTGACTGAGCCAAAGGGGCAACTCCTCTGGCCAAGACCAGTAGGAGCATCTTGTACCACACCCAGCTACATTACATCAAGAGTAAACTTTCCCATCAGAATATAATCTACATAATTTAAATGCAGGCCTCTTATTTACCATATGTCTGTGAGAAGTCCGACCGGCGTTCCGTTGATAATCTCAGGACTCATGAACTCTGTATTGCCCACCAGAGGGTGAATGTAGTAGTTGTTGTAGATGTGTCGCGCGTCTCCGAAGTCAACCATCTTCAGACTGGTCCCCATTGCACCAGCTTCCACTAGCAAATTTTCAGGCTAGAAAAATGCAGAAACATTGTTTTCAATTCCAACTGGATTACTCACAAGAGCAGAAATCTTGCCTTGGACATCTTAATGTTAATATTGTGTTGGTGTTTCAATTGCTGAGTTCAAGGTTTGACTCACTGTAGCTTGTCAGTCTACAGCAGGAGGAAACATGCAACTCCTGAGTCCTCTAGTGTTGCTGTAGACCTTCAAACACCAACTGATACTGATGAACTAAGAATGAGTGAGTAAGTGAGTGAGTGAGTGAGTGAGTGAGTGAGTGAGTGAGTGAGTGAGTGAGTGAGATTTGTTGTTTTACGTCAAACCAGGAATCTTTCACCCATACGCAACGATTATAAACTACAAATGATAACTAATTTCAGACATTTCATCCTATCATCATGATTGCATTGGAAAGGTAACTTCTGCAAACATTGATTTTTTCTGTAGGTATTGTATGACATCCAGTTGATGTACTGTGTAGTGGTGAGATGGCCTACCTTGACATCTAGATGTGCTATTCTACAGTTGTGGAGGTATTGTATGACATCTAAGAGTTGCCTCATGTAGTCTGCGGCCTGGAGTTCGTCAAAGTGTGAGTTGTTACATATGTACTCCAACAGACGCCCGTGAGGTAACCTGGAAAACACAAACACAACTGTCACCTGTAGCTAGTCACCTGTACAAACTCGACATAAACACAACTGTCACCTGTAGCTAGTCACCTGTACAAACTCTACATAAACACAACTGTCACCTGGACAAACTCGACATAAAC
>JAUTBQ010165956.1:0-12195 GCA_032361185.1 Lepetodrilus ovalis | reverse complement strand
AGCTCTTGTTCTGCCCATCCACTCTCGAGACAATAGTGCTATCATTGGGATCACTGGCTAAGATAGGTACAAGATCTTCCTGATAGGATACCTAAGTACCACGCCATGAGACATGCCACGAGACATTGGTGACACGTCCTACAGATAATGCCGATTTATCTTGATGAAACAAAGTAGCAGTGGGTTAAAAGAAATTCCATCCATAGACAAAATTGAAAATGTTATATATTTTATTAAGTTCTACAAAATATCTCTTCTGTATACATTTACATGTGTTTACAGTTACCAATTAATATACATGTATACGTATGTGAAGTAATAATGAACAACATTCACTTAATCGTTTGTGTCACAACTATTATTCACTTCCTTTTTGCAATAAGAGTTCACCCCGTACATCCTCCTACAATAAAACATTATCCTGGACTCAGAAATGTTGACAATGGCTTATTCTTTTTTAACCCCCCCACCCCCCTTTGTATGTATGCTTTTCAGAACCATTTTTATATGGGTTTTTTCTTTTGTTATAACTTTTGTCTTTTTTTTGTGAAAGAAAACCTCAATGATGTTAAGCAACAAATCCACCAATGTTTCAATGTAACATGATTACAAGCTATAAGCTGTTAGTAATATGCTGTTTTGTAAGTTGCACTGAATACATTAGCTATTCCTGTGGAAAATATTTCCTATCGAAAGAAGTGTTTCGGGGCATATTTGCCCCGTTTATAGGTGTCGACCTCCGTACCATTGCTCTTCTTTCCCTTAGGATACAGCTGATACACTGAAAGTTGTCCAAGCATATGCTAGTAAACCATGTAAACCTAGTGTGTCTATAAATACATATTTCTTACATACTTATTTTAATATTTTATGATGCATACTCATCATAGTGATACTTCATGTTATTGTCTCTATATGACACAGTTTGAAGTTGCCTCAGAAAACCAGCCAACCATGAAACATGTTAAAATCTAATCTTGAACAATCAGTGACAGATTATCATGGATGTGGAGATAGAGAACAAAAGCATAATATATACATAAACTTTACTAGTTGTGAATATCAGCATGATATATGCATAAACTTTACTAGTTGTGAATATCAGCATGATATATGCATAAAGTTTACTAGTTGTGAATATCAGCATGATATATACATAAACTTTACTAGTTGTGAATATCGGCATAATATTATTAAATATATGCATAAACATGACTAGTTGTGAATATTCATCAACCAGTATTTATCAAAGAGTATGTTTCAGCTAAGAGTTCTATGGTTAAACTTGTAACCTGTAATTGTAAGATATTTGGATCAGTATTGCAATAGTATTATGACATTGGGTATCCTTTCTCGAAGCTCTTGTATCCACTAAGAGACAATAGTGCTCTCTTTGCTGATAGCTAATACACTGTTAAGAGTGATATGGTCTCCTAGTAAATAAGAGAGCTCTGTGAAAGTATATCCAGGTCAAGTTCAGTGTCAGTTCTAACCTGTATCAGATCCAAGGATTCTGTATCCAGGACGAAATAAACATCAGATATGTCACTGTCCACTTTTATGTGGATAATCTCAGATGTATTTTACAGACACCACTCCTTGTTTCAAGGTATTCTTCATTTTATGTTAAAATTACTGTAAATTACTTGTGAATCTAAACCGTTGAGTTAATGTCATCCAGTTATGTTATTTGTTGTATCCTTTTCATTGTGTTGGCACATCACTTCTTCTGTTTCTTTGATTTTCTCGCTCGTTTTGCTCGTCTGGCTGCATTGGCTCGGCGGTTCGTGTTTGATCTCCTGCTTGCCCTCCTGCTGGATCTCCTGCTGGCTCGTCTACTTGACCTCGTCCCGTTCCTAGTTCGAGTTCGTCTCGAAGGTCTGGTTCCAGGCCGTCTTGTCGGCCGAGGTCCACCTTGTGAAGCTGGTCCTGAACTTGTAGGTCTGGCTGGTCTGTCTGCCCGCCCTGCATCGGGTCGGATCGGTGAGATCAGTTCATGTCGACCTTCAATCGCAGTTTGTTGTCTTCCGGCAAAGGGCTGCATCGTGCACGGTATAGTGTGGTTTTGGCCCGACCAGTTGGTGGAGGTGTAGGATGGGTACCGATGACAGTGCAGCTTGCCGGGCCAAGGGAGACCACTCCTGGTTTTGGTGAAAACAGCGTGGCAGTTTTTGTAGACCTCTTCACAAAGCTCGCGGCAGGGGACGACGAAGGGTATTTCCTGTTGGCGACGCAGCACGCAGAACGGCATGAAGACGCCGCAGAGGAAGAAGCGGAGTTTGTCGGAACATCCGGAGTCGATGAGCGGCTGGTACTGCTGCATCTCCAAGTCCATCATCCTCATGTTGCCTTGTAGGAACATGTTGGGCAGTGAGCCGTGGGTGTACGGCTGCGCGATGCTGGAGCACATGGACAGCGTGTTCCTCTCGCACATCACGTGCCGCCTCTCCTTCTTCTTCTTCTTCTCGGGGAACGGCTTGATGCACCGGTTGGTTTTCTTAGGCAGGAACTGAGGACACTTGAACTGGCGGTCCCACGGCCGTCCCTGACGCTGCATCTCTTGAGAGCAGCGCACCTTGGCTTTCCGACAAGTTTCGCGACAAGGCAGCTCGACCCGTGGCGATCCGGGCGTACATTTCGGCAAGTAGAGTCCGCAGAGCATGACTCTGAGATTGGAGGAACACATCATGTCCATGAAGGGCCACCATGGCTGGAGAGCCCAGTAGACCTCCGACTGTGTGCGATGGTTGAACTGGTTGGGTAATCTTGTCAGGTTGTAGCCAACCAACCCTTTGCACATGGGAACTTCCACAGTTTCGCAGCCACTTGTAGGATCAGCATGTGTCAAAATCGGAGAACAAATAGTCACTAATACACACAATGTTTTAAGCAACAGCTCCATGTTGATGAACGTTTGCAAGGAGAACTTCGCGAAGTCCACAATGATTGTAAAATGGCTCTAATGTACACCTGCTTACTTCGACATTTAATCACATCTTGACCAATGTCGTCAAGATGGCAGAAATGTCCAAAAACTACTGGTATAACAACAGAGCTCCGAGTTTCATTGTTCACCTGGTCGCCACAGCAGGGGTGCCAGTCGGCTAAACAACTTTCCATTCCTGAACCAACAGGAGTCTTTGCGCAAAGCAGATCAGCTAGAGCCCGTTACGCAATGTTTGACTTGGCATCAACTGTAAGACTGCAAACATTGAGCTGGAGTGAACTATCTATTGATTTCCCCGACCCGGGCAGCATCCCTTCCCCTCTGCCTTCGATGATGGACTGGCCCGTCCCCTGGACATTTGCTGGCACACGTGGCACCTATTGAGAGCTGCCTTCCTGAACCAGGAACATTTGCATTCCGAATATTGTTTTGTTTGTTTGTAATCACAGACTGCAGACTGTGTAGAGAGAATGGCCTGTGGCCTGTTTGCTTCAGGAATGAGCCGCACATATGTTGTCGGTCACCGTGACTACTGCCCGGCACACTTCACGATTTGATGACGTTTTTTTTTCTCTCTGGTTCCTTGTGCTCTATCAAGACATTTATAAATGTTTTGTGAAATGTTGTAATTTTTTTGCATAAGTGAATATCCTTACATTGTTTTCTGGTAGTTGTATAGAAATAAATTGAAATAGTTCGTGAATTTCTTCTAAGATAAGATTGTTTCATATCTGTTGTGGAAAAGTTAAGTTAGTCAATTCACACTGTATACCATTTATCCATTATATTGCAGTAGAAATATGAACTCAGTTTGTGTCAATTCTATCATCACATATGGGTGAACTATTTCCACTGCGATATGAAGCACTAATTCAATCAATCATGTCAATTCTAATAAACAATATGTCTGAATTGATTACACAAATCTGAAAGAACTCCAGCTTTAATAGACAATGACAAATCATTTTTCAATGTTTCAGGGAGACACTGTATTTATTATTGATGCTAGAGGTTATGGGGATGAATATTTCAATGGAAGTAAAGGGTTGATGTTTTGTGCAAGATGATACTGGTAACTAGTGAAAGTTTAATGAGGTGGTCTTGTCAAACAGGACCAGGTGCTAATGTACTGCTGCTAGTGCTTGGGCTGGCTTCAGGACAGATGGCCACGGAATTGCTGCCACCTTGTGTCTTATCTGACCCACTTGGACCATTCTAGGTTTCTGGTTCAGGATTAATTTGTGATTTTCACTTTCCTAATTTATATGCAGCTTATGTAGCTTTTATTGCTGTGAACACTACACAACGGCTAATTTTATACTAAATATGTAAATTACACTCAGTAAATTTTTATGGGAAACTATCCAAAAATGTTTCAATATTGTAGTCATTTGTACAATGTCTATTGCAATTCTTAATCCAGATGGTATCCATGTTTATGAATGAATTTTGTATGACTACGTCTGTCTACAGTTTTAACTGCATTTTCTTGAAACGAATTAAGGATTGGCCATATTTTGATTTGCCTATTGCTAACTATATTTTCATTAATATGATCTCGACTAAAATGTATTCATATTTCACATACTATTTCTGTGACTTGAAAGTTGTAGACATATTAGCTGTTCATGGCAATCCAAGACAGATTAATCAAGGTGTTGCTAACATTCTATTCCATGCGAGACTTTAAAGACAAGATGGCTGTCAGTGCGTGAATCATGTCAAAAGAATGTAAAGAAATCCAACTCTTCCACAAGATCATCATCCAGATAGTATATATCTACACATAATACTTATTGAATGATAATCACGTTTCAGGCTATTCCATAACACTGTATACTCGGTCAAATAACCAATGATAGTAAGACACCCATGCTTATCCATGCTTATCCATGCTATAAGGAAGTGTACAGCACTGGTTTTGATGTATGCAGCCGAGCGTGAATGGATTTTCACGTCGAAATCTATTGTGATCCTGTCTGCGTTTGACACAAAACAACTGTTTAATAAATTAATTGAAACCAGTAATTATACGTGTCTGTAATAAAATTAACGGTAGTACAGTGTCCCCTCGATATAACGCTGAATTTTGGGTCCATGACATACTCCCAGCCTTATAGTACCAGCCTTATAGGTTAGTACAAGTAAATAACAAAAATAAAAATGGTATCCACATCTGACCCAGCCTTATATCCGAATCCACTGTTATCGAGGGGTCACTGTATCTCAATATGTTAGCATATTAAATACAGAATTTAATAAACTACATATGTATTTTATTAAATGATAATACAGTATCCCTTCGATATAACGCTGAAGTTGGGGTCCATGACATACCCCCACCGCGTTATATGATATTACAGGGAAATAACGAAAATACAAATGGAATCCATGTCTGACCCTGTGTTTTATCCGAATCCGCTGTGCATCGGACTGTGTTATATTGAGGGAGCACTGTACATGTATTTGCATACCGGTATTACTTATTAATTTTCGGTTTTACTTTTAACATGACCGGTGATGAGTAGAGTATCAGACAGTGATTGTCACCAAGTATTTCAAACCAAATCGATATACTGGTATCTATAGCCACATTCACATGCACAAATCTACTCACATATGAGTAAATTTGCTATAAATTGAGTAAATATCTCTTTCCAAAATGATACGAATATACTCCAGGTGCTTTCACAATATTACTTATTGCAAGTAAGTATTCCTCGGTGTTGAAAAATACTTCTTTGAGTAATTGTGTGCATGCGAATGGGGCTTATGCTTGACTATGTAATGTAAGCTTAGTTGTGCTAATCTGTCTGTAAGCCTTCATAATATCCCATGAGATCTGACATTAACGCCCAGGGAAGAACAGCCAGATCATTTGAAGACAATCGCCTGCTTGAACCTAGTCCCAAGAGGTTGGCATAAGAAATGGCAGCATTTTGATTAATTTTATTGTTTTTGTATATTGTATGGGTTTTTTAGGCTAATCTTTAATGAACATTTGCGCATGCACAAACACACACACACAAACACACATGCATATAATTTGCTCGTATACATAGTGAACATTTAAAAAGAATGTATTCTTGGGTTCAAACCCCACTTTAAATACAAGTATAGCTGACATTTTTATTGAAAGAAACAGTCAATAATCAAAATAAACCAATCCATATTGCTTGTTTAAGTTACGTAGAGCTGGCCAATTTTCATTCATTAGCGGTAGCGAGTTCAATAAATTGCCCTTGTTTAATGACTACACACTTGAGGCAAACATGGCTGACAGCCAGGGCAATGGGTCCGACCGAGATCCAGCAGATGGTGGCCTGGTCTAGACTTGACAGATTAATATTTATACACCAGTCGGCCATCTTCTGGTTTACTTTGCCTAGTGGAGTGCCATATGTCAACTCTGTAATTTACCATATGTTGTCTAAAACCTTTTTTACATCAGCTACACTTCCTGTTATGCTGGGTAAAAATTATCTGAATGTGTTCTTTGTGGAGATCATTGCAAATCGGTGAACGGTTCCTGCAGCGATGTTAAACTCCGTCATCACTTACTCTTTCATTGCAAAGGTGGAGAAAAATCACTTGCAATATTTTGGAAATTATGCTGTATCCATATTTGGGGAGTTCTGATCTGGTGGCCATTGTGCTGGACGGGTGCTCTTCGCATCATAGGGAAATTGTCTCAATGATAAGAGTTCCATGTCACGGCTATGGGTATCATTGGCCGATAATGTGTATCATTGGCCCAGCAAATGAAAGAAGACATCTGTGTATGTGTACATTGCATTCAAGCCACGCAGTGATAGCACAGATTATGTCTGGACTGATGGTAGCTGGGTTGCGGGATATTTATGTGTTTCGCCCGGAGTCGCGTTCCATATGACCAATCACGGTGCAGCTACCTTGTTACCTATGTTACCGACCGGTTGTCTAGTACACTTCTAACCTCTCCAGGGTATCCTTTCATGAGGCTCTCTTATCCACTAAGAGACCGTAGCGCTCTCTTTGCTGATAGCTAATGCATTGCTAAGAGAGCGCTATGGTATCTTAGTGGATAAGAGAGCTTTGTGAAGGGATATCCTGGCCATTATAGATTTATGACAGGATTGCATCTACATTATATATATATTGGATATTTTGCTATGTAAATTGGATTTTATACAATCTATGAAGAGGCGTTTCAGGGGCACAAGCTTAGAAATGAGGGGCTTTACCGTGATTAAATTATCATATTTATTCATTATTTTTCTGATTGACCTTAGTCCATGACAAGAAGTTTGCACCGCACTGTTTACACTGGAGTAGTCTTGACTAGGACTGGGGTAGTTTAGGATAGGTCCATCGAAATACCCTCAAGCAATCCCAAGAACCACAATGATGCCCCCAGGGAGGATTTCCTTGTTTATGTAAATCTGATGTCACTGAGCCGGTGTTGATGGGATGGTGCACAAGCTGCTGTACTGGCTGCGTTACGATGCACGATCCCCTTATCAGCTCTTTCTCCTGCTGTATACACGACCTCAGCTGATTTTCACTACATCAGAACATGTCTTCCAGTATAGAACCAAATAAAAGACCCATAAAGTTTGTCTCTATTTTAACCAGTTGCTACAGTTATTTTATTGGGATTCTCTGGGATTTAAGGGAATTCCTGAGGATATTTTGTTGGACTAGTTGAGGATGTGTGGAATTTCCCACTTGTGCAGGATTCAGATTAAGATATTCCCATGCAGTTGACCACCTGGTTTGAGCTAGTCTCGTATACACACAGCAAGGTTACACACGTTACTAGTACTTTATGGACCTGTCAACAGTTGTACTATAGATGTCAACCATGCCTGTAGAATGGTTCATATTTCTATTAGTAGGTCAACCGTGAACAGAAATATACCATTTCATTATACATTTAGGTACATGATGTAGTGTTCTATTATTGTATGACATTGAAGAGATTGAGTATACTTCAATAAGTTCAATTAGGATATCTGCCAGCATAATCTTGTAAAGAAATATTCTGTTGTCAATTTCAGGTTGTTTGGCATCATAGACTGTAAACATTTCATTTATACATGTACATGTATCTATTTTTTTGAAGATTTCTTTTAAGATAATCTTTTTAAATATTTTTTTTATTCCATTCATCATCTTGTGTACGTCAATATACCATTTCATTGTTTTTCAGTCAAAATAAATCATCTGCTTACGGTACTGTTCAATCCACAGGAAGTTATATTTATGTCTGTATACCAATTTTATTTTATTCACTGTACTCACTGTACTGAAGACATGGAAGAATGATATATTTCATGTTTTCTTCTTTTCTTTTCAGGAGATTAGTAAAAGGGTACCAGCCCCGGAAAAAGGAAGAAGAAGATTATGTGTAAGTATGAAATAAGGACAGCATTCAGAATGAATCCTCGTGTGTTCATTTACCAGTATCATTCCAGCACAGTTCAAACAGTATTCCAACTATCCATGTGCCACGCAAGTCAATAACACCAACCTTAGCCATGGAAGTTGACATTTTAAACACTCACCTAACTACCGTAATTACTCTATTAATTCGAACCCTCTAATTATTCGAACACATAAATTATTTTGCGAAAATAAAAAAAATGTGTCCCTAATTATACGAAAATTACCCTTTTTGAGAAATCGTAATTTTCTAATTATTCGAACAGTCATTTTATTTATTTTTAAACCTTTTTTTTTTTTTAAAGAAATCATTTATTTAGTTACCATTTCGAACTTTTATTTATTTGGTACTTTTATTTTGTGTCTCTAATTATTCGAACAAAGACCATTTTAAATTTTCGTATTTTTCTAATAATTCGAACAGCTAAAAATTTAATTATTTTTACCTTTTCGAATTAATAGAGTAATTACGGTAATCTAGAAGTCATTGAACTATAAGTATCTGAGTTGTCTTCTAAGCTGGCAGGTGTGTCGCCAAACTCCCAGTAGCATAACATCACTGTATACTTGTGACGGCTGCTTACAGGTGTGCTCCAATGGGACCCGGGTGTTCGTGCAGGAGGACATCCTCCAGACGTTCCTGGACAAGCTTGTTGAGCGCACGTCCAGGATGAAGATAGGTGACCCCAATGATGAAGCTACGACAGTGGGAGCCACGATCAGCCAGCAGCACGCTGAGAAAGTCCTGGGATACATCGATGGCGCTAAGAAAGAGGTACCACCATGGTCTAAGCATACCAGATTTTTACCAAGTGCTCCTAATAGATAAGGCTGTGTATGAAACTCTAGATTGTAGATGCTATCACCGTTTGACTATCATTAGGAAATAACAAAAATTGGCAAGTGATACCAGAATATCTGAGGTGTGTGGATGGGCTCTATTGGAGGCACCGATCAAAGGAAGAAGCAAAATAAAACCCTTTGGCAAAAAATGTAACCACTTACTACAATAAAATTGTCTATTTGATGAGTGGCTTTCTGGGCAGGAAGCTCCATATTTGTGTGTACTTACTTCTGGATAACATGTGTACACTAATAAATAATATGAGGCCGTATTTGTTTTGGGAACTTGAGCCATGTCGAGTGCTACTAGCACATGAGCATTAGCACCAAAACTGTTTTTCTAACAACCCAGAACATAATACAAGCATTACTGACCAATCATATTTGAATTTATTGCATTTGAATCGACATTCAAATTATAAACAAATACAGTCTAAAATGTTTAAACTTGAGATCACTATATGATTTTCTTTTTGAACAGTCTATTGCCTATGTAACAACAAGTATCTGATACACTCTCACATTGTTAACAGGGTGCCACTGTGCTATATGGAGGTGAGAGGGTAGAACTGGCAAACCCTCAGCTGGCAAATGGCCACTACCTGTCTCCGTGTATTCTCACTAACTGTCGTGACGACATGACGGTTGTGCGAGAGGAAGTGTTCGGCAGTGTCATGTCAGTGTTGACCTTCACAACGGAAGAGGAGGCATTAAAGCGAGCCAATCACACAGAGTTTGGGTTGGCTGGAGGTGTATTTACCAGGTAGATATTCCTGGCCACAATTCCTCAAAATAATCTTAAGTTTGAGATTTTGCTCAACTGAGATTTCTCCCATTGACTTGCGTAAAATCTCAAAACCAGGTCAAATTTTACTGAAGTTACAGCACTGAGTCAATGGTAGATATCTCGGCCTAATAAAATCTCAAACTTGTTTGTTTCGATAAATCGGGGCCTGGATGTTTCATCATTTGGCTATTTTATGAAATAATTAAAAAGCTAATAAAACGTGAAGTTTATGGTCGTTAATGGAATGTAATATTTTCCTATGTCCTATGTCCAAGGCTTGTACTTCAAATTTGAAACAGTATGTTTATTATTATTAGTTCAGGATACATGACTATTGCTCATTTCTATCACTGGTAATTATTACAAATATCCCCACATCTTCTAGAGACTTGAGTCGAGCTCACCGCGTGGCATCCCAGCTGGAGGCTGGCTCCATCTACATCAACAACTACAACGTCTACCCTGTGGGTGTGTCGTTTGGAGGCTTCAAGAAGTCGGGGATTGGGCGGGAGAATGGCCCCGACGCGCTGGATTACTACAGTCAGATCAAGTCTGTGTATGTGGAGATGAACAACGTGGACTGTCCGTACTGATAGCATCACCTCACCAACAGCCAAGTCATTCCAGTGCCTACCTTCGAGTTGCCATGAAACAGCCTCAGAAACATTATTCATCATCAGATATGTGGTTCAAGGAATGAATGAAGATATGTTCGTTTGGGTGGACAGGTGGAAGAGTGTATGATTGACTCAGTATTATTTAGTAATCCAAATTTGAAAACGATTTTCATTCTGCATGCAATCATGTGCAATATATAATCATTTGTATGACATTTATTCAGCAATTTCATCTACAATATTTAATGTATTATAATTAATTATGATTTCAATTATTTGATGAAGCAAATCTTGTCATGTGATCTTATACAGGTCTTCCTTTCTTAAAATAAAGTCATTTATTTAAAACAATCTGCTCTCCTGACAGCGAGAACGCAACAGTCTGTGTTACACAGTCACACAAGGGTTTTCGTGTGTTCAGCATTATACAGAATTTTATTGGTTGTAAGGTTGCAAAACTGCAACATCCAAAATGGTGCAAATGACGAGAAATGTTCAATTTAGAAACTATCAATTAACGATTGATATCGTCTAAATTCCAAACAGTAGACCTTTTAATTAGTCCTTATTATCTCCTTAAAATATAAGTCAAAGTACCGTTTCCTACCAATCGATTTGGTACCGTTTTCGACGACTCAATATTCGATTTTCGTCCATATCGTGAGCTAGACGTTTTGGACGGTTGCCGTTTTGCGCCTGCAACCATCAGCTAATATAATTATATGACCCAATCAAATTCCTTATAATGTTGAACACGCGAAGTGTGACAGCGTGTAACACAGACAGTTGTGTTCTCGCCGTTAGGAGAGCATGAGCATGTACATGTACACCATGGAAGCGTGACAACAACACGAGTCAAGGAAGATAACCGATACTAAAAGACAACTATAGCTTGTTATAATATAACCTGAAGTTAGCATTTGGAGTATGTTCATATCGAAAACACGTGTCAGTCTCAAACAACACATTGCACCCAACAAATATGTCTTCTGTTTTCGTACATATTGTTACATTTTTCGGAGTTTTTGTTGTTCTACCAATCCGTAGCCTACCGGTGAAAGCCGTATCCATTACAATACTTACATATATATACGTTCCATGGCGTTTCTGTCCAGGTTCGTAAGCCTCGCAATCAGAGAATGTCTGGTAGTGTCGACTATTACCGCTTTACTTGTCTTGATGCAACTAAATCAATCGACTCGTCAAATAATATCGGGAATGAAAGATTACTCTAACAGGTGGCTGTGCTACTCCCCTACATTTGCGAACATCTGACTGAGATGCTTACCACATCAGTCGTGCATGGATTAATACAAAAATACCTTAGCCTATTTGCTGTAGCTACTGATCCGAAGTTAACGATACAGTTAACAATACTATTAGCCTCCTATGACGTCATCGTTCGTCGAGGCTCTTGACATTTGAGTACCGGTAATGCACTTTATCACATAACATAGCATTTGAGAGTACAATAACACCCATTCAATAAATAATAAATATTTGCACTAGTGCAATAACACAACTGGTTGCCTGCCGCAGATACAAATGATAGGATAGGTGAAAACTGGTTCCCTGTG
>JAUTBQ010165945.1:0-12197 GCA_032361185.1 Lepetodrilus ovalis | reverse complement strand
ATGGAAGCTTTTGCAAAACCTGCAATTGGCCGGCCTCCTGGACAGATGTCAGGGTAATTGCCAAAGGTTTCCCGGCAAGCGTGAAACAGATATAGTAACCAATGTATTCCCTAAGATCTTTCTCTTCTGAAAACGCCTCATTGCCTCCACCAGCACGCAATCCTGATAGAATTTCTTCGTCAATATTTTGTATGAGATCCCGAAGGTCAAGATCTTCTTGCCCCGGAGAAAAATCATTCTCCAAGGTGCTTTCTGCTTTATCCATCACACTTTCATCCATGAGGCTTATACCTGGCTGAGATTCCTCGCTACTGCATCGAGCAAATCCTTTTCATCAAAAGGTTTAGTCAGGTATTCATTTGCGCCCTGTTTTTTCCCCCAAAACTCATCCGTTTTCTGATTCTTGCTCGTCAACATTATCACGGGAATATGCTTCAGCTCGTCAGAAAGTTTCATCTTGCGGCACGTTTGGAATCCATCCATTTTGGGCATCACGACATCCATCACCACCAGATCAGGTTTTTCCGCAAATGCTTTTTCCAGTCCCTCTTCGCCATCACTAGCCGTTACGGTCTCATACTGCTGGGCATGTAAGGGTACAAGGATCAATTTTATTTGCGTAGGACTATCATCCACCACTAAAATTTTTTCTCCAGCCATAATTCTTCTCTTCCCATTTTTTTGTCTTTAATTATATATAAAAATAAAACGTTTTAGCGATTTTTAACTACAGAATTCTACAAGCTTATGCCAAAGAATATCCCACACAAAGCTTTCAATATAATTATTATACGGAAAGAACAATAAAATACAAGACATAGGCTGTTTTTATCTTATTCTTGGCAACAAAACTGCCTTATAAAGACAAGATAAACCTCTGGAGGAAAAATTCTCTTGAAAAAAGAGACCCAAAGTGAAAACGAGGGAGAAACAACAAAATGTATACTTTTGAGAGAAACAGAACAAGGACGACTATTTCATTTTTCCGGAATGGCTCCGTGATTAATCAACAGTTACAGATACTTATTGACCTGTTGAATTAACTGTTCTGGCTTAAATGGTTTGGTAAGATAAGCACTGGCACTGGAAAATCTTCCTTTCAACCGGTCTTTAAGGCTGTCTTTACTGGTCAACATAATAACCGGAACACTTTTAAGTTCTTTCTTTTGTTTAATAACAGAAAGAACACCATATCCATCCAGCTTGGGCAACATAACATCAAGCAATATGAGATCAGGGTGTTCATCATTGAGTTTACTCAACGCTTCAACACCGTCTGCAGCTTCTACAACCAGAAAACTATTACTCTGAAGAGTCATTTTAATAACTTTTCGAGTGGTCGGACTGTCTTCCACTACAAGTATTTTTTTTCTTCCAAGTGCGTCTGACTCAACCGAAGCTTCTAAGAGTGATGTTGAAGTTTCCTCCGCGCTCACGACAACATCTGATTCTTTAGAAGCAATATAACTTATAATCCTTGCAAGCATTGGGGTGTAGGCGCTGCCTTCCCCGCCCTCATACATTTGCAACTGCTCATGATACTGAAGAACAGCATCAAAATCGTTAAGGTGCAAACAGGCTAATCCTGCATAAAAAAGTACTTTTGGATTTAATTCTCGAGAAAGGACCTGTTCATAACGATCGATCGCCTGGTGTAATAAGCGTTCCTGACCTTTACTTGTCCAAGTAGAGATTAATGGAAGTATTTCTTCAGTCACGACCAGGTAAGATTTGCAAAAATGACAATCTGTTGCCTGAGCATCTACAGGAGCGTAACAAAAAGGGCAACGTCTGATCTGCTGCAGATTCATCATGACTGCAGATTTATATTTTGCTGTTTCCTCGGAAATCGCAGGTTCATCTCGCCCCAGATGATATGCCTTACCCAGGGAAATATGAATTTGCTTCATATTATTCAGGGTTCGGGAAAGCCACAACCAGCCCTGCGCATTTTCAGGATTCTGCTTAACCAGCGTCAAAAGGGGTTGTTGAGCCTTTCTGAAGTTTAACCCCTGGCAGAACAGTATCCCTTTTTGCAACAACTCATTTTGTGCTTCTAGTTCTTTTTTCTCCTGAGATGTAATCCCTTCGTTTGCTTCATCTTTTAGCCGCATTGCCTCAAGAATAAGAGCCTGCATGCCAGTGTTAATCTTGCGTGGCACTTCTTCCTTAGGAAGCTGACTCTGTTTAACCTGAACGTCATCCATGGCAATAAGCTGCACAGCTGCTTTTTCACCAGATAATTCATGAGACCGGGCATCAAAGAGTTCGCCTTCCGAAAAATACATTTGCCCGATTTTTTCACCGGCAGCATGAATATTCAACAGGCAGGTTTTCCCTTCTGTTGCTATAACCTGAATCAACCCCGGAAGAGAAACACCACTAAAAGATCCTCCTTCAGAGGCCTCTTTGAGGCCTTTATTTATCATCTCTGCAAGAACTGAAGGCTTAACAGGCTTCTTCAAAAACTGAAATGCACGCTGTGACATACGCTCCTGTAAGCCCGGTATTGCATACGATGTCAAAACAATACACGGTGTTTCCGGATAACTGCCACTCACATGGGACAACAGGGCAAAACCGTCGACTTCGGGCATTTTGATATCAGTCACCAAAAGAGCAATCTTCTCCCTGGCCAGAATATCAATTGCCTCCCTGCCATTACCTGCAAAAAGGACAATGAACTCATTGCTATACTTTTTTAAGCTGACTGCAAGTAACTTATGCAAAGCCAGATCGTCATCGACAATTAAAACTTTGTCCATTTTCTATATTGATTCCAGTAGTTACTATAAAGATATTGTTATTTCTTCAGCAAATTGGCTAACCAGGCCAACCATACACGACATTTAACCGCTATCTCGGCCAGAAAATAATAACCAAACAAAACGCTCATTACTTATTGCAAGTTTATAATCTGCAAATGATATTTACAAGAATAATAATTATATTATGTAATGAAGCCCTGATACAACGTATACATCTCGCAAAAGGAAAGATTCCTACTTCGCAAATAATGCGGATATTCCATCAGAAAGATTAGATATCCTTTGCTTGTAATCACAAGATTCACTTTTTCGGGCAGCAAATTCAATTTTCTTAGCAATCTCTGCCTGCTCTTCCAAGCCGATATTAAGCAGAGCTCCTTTTACGGAGTGGGCCTGACGCTCCATTTCCTGAGTATCTTCAACATCAAGAGTACCCCTTAAACCATCAAGCCCTGATTTTAAAGAATCACGATACATATCGAGAATTTCATTTGCGCTCTCAAGGTCAAGCTCATACTCTTTTTTGAGATAATGTAATACTTGAGAGTCAAGACCATCGTTTTTCTCCCCTGAATCAGTTGACGCCGTTGTATTCAAAGAATCCCCCTCAGAAACTTTCTCCAAATTTTCCACCGAACTATGTGCAAGTGCTTTACTCAGCATATCCGGATTATACGGTTTGGTAAGGTAGTCGTCAACTCCATCTGCAAGACATCGTTCCCTGTCTCCCGGCAGAGCATTGGCTGTCATGGCAATAATTCGGATATGATTGCCATGCAGACGATCTGCAATTTTTCGACTCAATTTGCCCGGAACCGTTTCCTTAACTACCTGTCCCGCCTCAATCCGACGAATAATACGGGTTGCTGTCAAACCATCCATAACCGGCATCTGAATGTCCATGAGAATCAAATCAAAATGAGATTCGGCGAGTCGCTCGAGAGCCTTAAAACCATTATTTGCCGCCGTGACTTGATGCCTTTGTTTATTTAGAATCATGGTTGCCAGCTGCCTGTTAGCCGAATTATCTTCGACTAAGAGAATATCAAGACTGACAGTAGCCCTACTTGTTTCTTCAGGAACAATTGTAGCACGCCCCCGTTCCTCGGCACATTCCAGAAGAATTGAAAAAGAAAAAACACTGCCTTTGCCCGGCGATGCCTCCAGGCTTATTTCCCCCCCCATCAATTCGACCAGTTGCCTGGAAATAACAAGACCAAGTCCTGTCCCGCCGTACTTTCTGGTCATTGAAACGTCAGCCTGCGAAAAACTTTCAAAAATAAGCTCATGCTGTGATTTATCAATACCAATACCCGTATCCCGAACACTAAACCCGACCTCAAAATGCTGACTATCAACTCTCTGTAATTTGACGTTCACTTCAACTTCGCCCTGCTCGGTAAACTTAAGAGCATTTCCTGTCAGATTAAGAAGAATCTGACGTAAACGAAGAGCATCACCTTTAAAAAAACAACCGCTACTTCCCGTGAATTTTGAAGTCAAGCGCAGACCTTTATCAACAGCATCATTTTTTAAAATTCCTACTACATCAACCAGTAATTTATTAAGATCAAAAGGCTTAATTTCAAGATCAAGTTTACCTGCCTCTACTTTTGAGTAATCTAAAATATCATTCACCAACTCCATTAATGCTTCAGAAGCGTTGATAATCAGATCAAGTTGCGTCTTCTGCTGATTATTAATTTCACTGTCTCGCAACAGATGGGACATCCCCATGATGGCATTCATGGGTGTTCGAATTTCATGGCTCATGTTAGCGAGAAACGCACTTTTTGCCTGATTGGCTACAAGTGCCTCATTTTTTGCTTCCTGCAGCTGATGAATATTTTCCATCTGTTTACTTATATCTTTAGAAAAAATCATAAACTCGTCGTGCTGTTCACCGTCAAGTGCTATCCGGGTGGCTGTCATAAGGCATGGAAAATGGGAACCATCTTTACGCCACTGGGTAACTTCTCCACTAAAAGAATTTTGCTCATAAACCTGTTCACTAAACGGAACAACAGCTTCTTTATTCCTTAAAGGAGAGTAAAAAATACTCACCGGGAGCTGCTTGATATCCGCAGAGCTGTAACCATGCATTTTTGCCCAGGCAGGATTCGCATAATTAACACGCCAGCAATCATCAGCCAGCAAAAAACAATCAGAGAATTGATCAACAGCCTGCCGAAACCTCGCCAATTCCTGTTCCATGGCAACAGGCTCACTAATATCTGATTTGATCGCAATGAAATGGGAAATGTTATCATCATTATCAAAAATTGGTCCAACAGTCATGGTTTCCCAATATTGAGAACCATCTTTTCGCTGATTTATGATTATCCCCCGCCAAGTCCCTCCCTGCCGTATTGTTGTCCACAACTTCCGATAAAATGCAGCCCCGTGCCGGCCTGACTTGAGAATACTCAACTTACGTCCTGTTACCTCGTCTGACCTGTAACCTGTCAGACGATAAAACCCGGGATTGACATACTCAACCTGTCCCTGATAATCTGTAATAACTATACCATTTCCGCTATAATCAAACGCCTTCTGGAAAAGAGACAGCTCTCGTTCCCGCTCCTTTTGCAGGCTGAGATCTGTTACAAGAACCAAGCCACCACAATCATTTTCTGCAGCCACCATACAGGAAAGCATCACCGGGATCTCGCACCCGCCAGCATGCCGTAAAGATGCCTCAAAAACAAGATCGCCAGACTTCCCGGATGCTGATCGGCAAAAGTCCTGTATCCTGCCCAGGGAATCATCATTCAGAATATCTTGTATTGGCCGGTTCACAATTTCCTGTTCAACCAATCCGAGCATGGAAACAAGAGCAGTATTAACCTCAATAATCTTCACGCAGGAAGCATCCATTGCCCAGAAACCTGAACTACCATGCTGAAGCAACCTGTTATATTTTTCAGCATCTCGTTGCCGTTGGACTTGCTCACTATATATTTTTTTTAAGAGCAGGCACTTTTCCCGATTTCTGCAGACAATAGTGACTAGAGCTAGAAGTAGAATGCATACAGCGCCAAACAACACAACTCCATACATATTTGTGAGCTCTCCCGAAAGCCAACTTACTGGGCTGAGTCCAAAAAGATTTTGAGTATTAAAATTCATTATCACACGGCTATTTTATACTTTCCCAACGAATCGGTTCTTTTCATCTCAAACTCAATGGCCTTCTTTATGTAAAAAAATACTCTTTAACAACGGATCAATACTCTTACGTAGATCATCTAAAAACCGCCTGCATAAGAATTCATTATTCTCCCGAGCACGTATCTCTATATCCAGAGCATATTGACTTTCCTTCTCAAGACCAAGCCCTAGCAGGAGACCTTTTGCCTTGTGAGCAAAAGACGAAAGTAATTTCATGTCATGCTTCTCAAGAGCCTGATCTGACTGTTCAAGTATATCCGCAAGAGCTGTCGAAGAAAGATGTAGCATTTCCTCAACCTGATCTGAATTTAATTCATACAGTTCCTGTAAATGATGCTCTACTGATGCAAGAAACGGCGATGGTTCATCATTCTTTCCAGAATCAGACGATAATTTTACAGGGTGAATCTTGTTTCCTTCATCATCCGAAGCAATTGACTGCTGGATAGCATGGTAAATATCTGCAGGTTTAAAAGGCTTAACCGCATAAGCATCCATTCCCGCCTCAAGACATTGCTCCCTATCCTCACTAAGCGCATGAGCTGTCAACGCCACAACGGGAATATGTCCACCTGCAAGTCTTGTCCGTAGTAAACTGCAAAATTCTGTAGGCAAATTCTGCTCAGGAGTTTCCCCGCTCCTTTTTTCACAATCCCGGATAATCCTTGTTGCCGTGATTCCGTCCATCTTTGGCATTTGAACATCCATAAGAATAACGTCAAAATGATGATCAAGAAGTACTGTCAGGGCTTCCAGTCCATTTTCTGCCTCAACAACCTGATGATCAGCTTTCTGAAATATTGCCTGGGCCAGATATCTGTTCGCTCCATTATCATCAACAAGAAGAATTCTCAGAGGGTTGTTCCCAAATTCCCCGACAGAGGTTTTCTCATTCAAGCTATTAAACTCTTCTGGAGTAGCCGTTTTCAAGGTAACCGAAAAACTGAAAACAGATCCCTTTCCGGACTCACTCTCAACTTTCATTTCCCCCCCCATCAGCTTGCACAACTTTGAACTGATGGAAAGACCCAACCCGGTTCCGCCGAAATTTCGACTGATGCTTGTATCGGCTTGAACAAAAGAATCAAAAATAGTTTCCAATTTGTCGCTGGCTATTCCTATACCAGTATCCTGCACCTGAAAATCGAGAGTAACCAACTTATCATCTCTTCTTCCAGCACTAGCCCGCATCGAGACTTCTCCTTTCTCTGTAAATTTAATGGCATTTCCCACCAGATTATGCAGGATCTGGCGCAGCCTCAATTCGTCACCTGTTACAAATTGAGGTGTTCCAGGAGCTACTGAGTTTTTGAGTTGCAGACCTTTTTTCTTGGCAAGAAATTCCATGGTCTGCAGGACCTGCGTTAGAACTGTCTCTAACTCAAAAGGATGAGTATCAAGTTCAAATCGACCTGATTCAATTTTAGAAAAATCGAGAATATCATTAATAAGAGCAAGAAGAAAATCGGCAGAATGCCGTATGGTACTTAATAAATACTTCTGTTGAGAATCAAGCGGCGTATCCATTGCCAAACGGCTCATGCCGATTATTGAATTCATAGGAGTACGAATTTCATGACTCATATTGGCAAGGAAACTGCTCTTTTCCCTGCTGGCCTGCTGCGCTCTGTCCCGAGCCAACTGAAGATGCCTTTCCACCTCTTTCTGGGCACTGATGTCCTGGGTAAGCCAGATAGCTCCCTGGCTGAGGTCAGCCGATTTTACGGCCTGCCCGGTTAAAGCGCACCAAAACAATGTGCCATCTCTTTTTTTCAGCAACTGTTCATCTTCAAAAACCTTTCCTTCTGCAAAATTTTGAGCTGCCCGCTTTATAGTTGATTCATAAGACTCTCTATCCTGAAAAATTACATCCGTCGGCAGTCCTGCAATTTCTTTTTTATCATTATAGCCAAATATCTCCGCTCCAGCTTTGCTTACCCAGAGAAAATGATGATCGATAATATAAGATATTCCAATAGCGACATGTTCTACAATGAGCTCCAGTTCCTCTGTTTTTGATGCAATCCGCTCTTCAAGAGTAATCCGTTCGGTAATATCATTTTTAATTGCAAAATAATGACTAATTCTTTGTTGATTATCAAAGACAGGAGCAATGGTCTGACCTTCCCAGTACAAGGTTCCATCCTTTTTTCTGTTGCGAAGATACCCTTTCCAGTTATTACCACTTGAAATTACTTCCCAGAGTATTTTAAGTGTTTCCGGTTCCGTCTCACCAGAATTCAGAATTGACGGTTTCCCTCCGTACACTTCTTCAGCAGTATAGCCTGTTATTGTTGTAAAAGCCGGATTTGAATAAACGATAACGCCCTGTTCATCCGTTATGATAATCCCACTGGGGCTTTGCTCAACGACCCGAGAAAAAAGCAACAGTTTTTCCTGGTCTTTTTTTCTCTCAGTGATATCTGAAACAAAACAAAAGCAATCTCTCCTCTGAGTCTCCAGATCTGAAATCATGCCTGAATGCACAATAATATTGAGTCGCTCCTGATTAGCTCCTCGTAAGTGAGTCTCAAAACGTCCAGAACTCCATGCTGAACTGTTTGAGGTAATTTCAGCAGCTTTTTCATTTTTAGTAAAAAAATCATCAGTGTGCCGGCCAACAACCTCTTCCTCAGATTGACCAAGAAGTTGACAAAAGCTGTCATTCACCTCGAGAATTTTTTTCGATTCTGCATCAAAAAGACAAAAGCCTTCCGGATTTCTGTTGATAATGGTTTCATACTTTTTCTTTTCCTTAATCCGTTGCCTGGTTTCTTTCTTTGTTTCCTTTGCTGCTGCAACCATTTCCAGATGTTGTTTGTTCAGGAAATAAAGAAAAATCATTAAGATGACCAGAACACTGCCCATCATGTACATGAGCGTTTTATATGATGACGAGACAGGCCGATAGCTCTTTCGAAACCACTGAGCATCAACAATATGGAGAAGAAAAAGATCACTTGATATCAGCTGCTCCTTAAACAGAAAACAGCCAACTCCCCGGCCATCTTTAACTTTGAGCAACCCGCTGCTGACAAGTTTATCCAGGCTTCCCGAAGCAAAGCCCAGAGACTTGATTCGGTCAGGTGGAAACTGACGCGTTTTCTTTAACTGCTCAACTTGTTTGTCTGAAAGGTTTTCAAGAGACGCAAGAGTATTATTGGTCGCATCCAGAAAAATACCATTTGCGGTGGTTAACCCCATACGGAGTTGTTCAGATGTTGGGGTTGTTTGGGCAAAAGCAGACAAAAGAGAATGTAAATCAAAAAATGAGGGCATAATTTTTATAACTGCAACCCCCACGTTACGGGATCCGTTAACCACAGTCTGGGCATAATAAATACCCGGCTGACTAGATGTAACCCCCATTGCAGTATAAAGACCACGCCCCGTGGTCATTGCTGATTTAAAATATGGTCTAAAACCATAATTCTTCCCTACAAAGCTTTTCTTACTCGAATAAACACATGTTCCCGTCAAATCCATTAGATACGCTGAAGAAACGTTATCAATAGAAGCAATAGCAGAAAGATTTTTTTCAACTATAAGGGTTGCACTGGCGGCCGGTGTGTGTCCTTTAGCATACTGATCCAAAACATTGATGACTATTGGATTTTTTTTAAGCAAATCTGAGACACTCGTCAGCTGGCTGAATGACTGATTAAGCCTCTGGGCCTCCTGAGCAAGAAAATTTCTATATATTTCAAGGTCCTGATCCCGACTTTTTTGCTGATTATCTACAACAAACCAGCAAATAAACATAAGTACTGTTATGCTTATAATCATGACAGTATGGAGGATTCTGCTGGAAATATTCATAATGTGAAGTTAAGGAATTGATTGTACCAAAAAAGGGAAAATACAGTTCTGTATTCTATTTTTGAAGCAACTCGTCATCAGCCCGTCGTTTTAAGGAAGCCACCTTTTGAGCGGCAAGCAAACCTGGCAGCAAGGTTCACATGGCCTACCAAGGACTGATCAGTCAGAAAATCTTTCCCGAATAGTTTTCCAGAATTCTTCCTGACGAAGAAATGCATCAACAAGCCGGGGATCTAAATGTTTGCCTCGTTCCTCAAGGATAATTTCTTTGGCTTTCTCATGAGACAAGGCTTTTTTGTAACTGCGCTCAGATGTGAGAGCGTCATAGATATCTGCAAGCGCCATAATCCTGGCAGAAACAGGTATAGCGTCCCCTGCAAGTCCTTTCGGATAACCAGTTCCATCAAAACGTTCATGATGATATAGAGCGATTTCATACGCAGTTTTTATACTGTGCGAACCTGTTTTTTCATAAATTGTTCGTAACAGCTCACCACCAATTTTTGCATGCTCTTTAATTTCATCATATTCGTCAGGAGTCAGCCTGCCGGGTTTATGCAAAATAGCGTCAGGAATAGCCACCTTTCCGATATCATGTAATGAACTCACCCAGGCAATTTCTTCCGCCAAAGGAGACGTGATTTCTAATTCTGGACAATGCTCAACAGTATCTCTTGCCAGCACGCGGATATAATGCTGAACCCGCTCCAGATGAAAACCTGTTTCTTCACTGCGATACTCTGACAGCTTGGCCATGGCAAAAATGAGCTCTTCCGTGCTTTCAAGATTGAGCAGTCGAAAACCACTGGAAGTTCTTAACCTGAGTTCTTCGGGTGAGGCTGGTTTACGTAAAAAATCATCCGCTCCTACTGAAAGAGCTTTAATTGCCGAACTTTTATCTCCGGTCGAGGTTAAAACAATGATATACTTATACTTGATCTGCCGTTTTCTGATTTCCTGAATAAGATCTAAACCACCCATTTCCGGCATATCAAGATCTGTAATGATCATCCGAATATTCGGCTTTTTTTCACTTATGCTGAGGGCCTCACGACCGTTTGCGGCCTCTACAATATGATATCCTTCCCGCTCAAGAATCATACGCAGAAGCCCGCGTTGGGCAATGTCATCATCAACAAGAAGAATTGGAGTCATGCTGTTGGCACTGTAATTCTGGGGCTGTTCGATCATCACACTATCTCTACTCTGCTGTAAGGCGAATTCCCTGCAAGCCATCAGCAAAAACCAAGGGTTAAATCTGAGTAAACTGCAGGAATACATCCATCAACCTGCAAAAGCTCACATAAAAGTTTTCAGGAATTGACAGTTTAAAAAACTTTATCACATTTGGAGTAGTGATTACCAGACGGCTTTGTTAAAAAATTAATTCTTTTTCTATTTCTTAACTTAAACGCCTGTTCTATAATGGCGAGACGAACTTAATGTAACTTGTTTAAATACAGAGAAAATAACTCAAGGCCTTGCAAGAGAGGGGGCGGCTGTCTGCAGAAACACCTATCAAACGACAACACGCAAAAAAAGATCCAATTTACAGACATAGCCCATTAAGACAATGGGCTACAAAACTCAAAAACATATTATCAAACTGCAAAAAATCATTATACGCTTACAACCACTGTAAATCCAGCTTTCTTAACAGCTGATTGCACGAACTCCATGTCAGCAGGACCATCAAAACTGACAACTCCAGTCTCAAGCTCTATGTTGACATTGGAAACACCATCGATCGCATCAAGTGCTTTTTTTACTGAACCAACGCAGTGCTGACATTTCATCCCTTTAACTTGTATTGTTGTCATAATCTTCCCTTATGCTCCTCTTGAAATACTTATTGCTGGCGAATCTTGCTTATTACATTTGTTGTTGACACCTGATGCTCAAACACAATTCTTTCAACGCGGCCGCCAGCAGCCTTTACTTCGGCAGCACCTACTATTTGATCTTCAGGCCAGTCGGCACCCTTTACCAGCACATCGGGCAATAGAGAGGTGATCATTTTTTGGGGAGTATCGTCATCAAAAATGACCACATAATCCACACAGCCAAGTGCTGATAAGACCCTGGCTCGATCCTGTTCGTTATTAACAGGCCTCTGCTCTCCTTTGAGGGTACGAACCGAACGATCAGAATTAAGGCCGACAACCAGACAATCTCCACAACGGCGAGCCTGTTCAAGATAACTTACATGTCCGGCATGGAGCAGGTCAAAACAGCCATTAGTAAAAACAATTTTGCTTCCCATACCTCGATGCCGGTCAAGACGTTTTTTGAGAAGCTCAAGATCAACCATTTTTTGTTGATCATCACCACCCCAGGGACGCTCACCACCTGTACAAAAACGTAACCGGAGTGTTGTAAGATCATCCTCAGCAATTGATGCACTAATTACAGATTGCTCACAGCCTGCCTGGGCAAGAA
>JAUTBQ010165934.1:0-12197 GCA_032361185.1 Lepetodrilus ovalis | reverse complement strand
GTGTGTGTGCGTGCGTGTATGTGTGTGTGTGTGTGTGTGTGTGTGTGTGTGTGCGTGCGTGTATATGTGTGTGTGTGTGTGTGTGTGTGTGTGTGTGTCTGTGTGCTACTCCTGTTTCAAATTTCTGACGAATCGGTGCCAAACTTCCGAAAGACGAATATTATAATAATATAAACAACGTGAATATTAGCATACTTATTTTAGAATTACGATTCGCATACACGTAATTGAGATGAAATATAAATATATATTGGCGTACTAAGTTTCAAATCCCAATTCATTACTGGATAACATACAATAACTTTATATCATGATGAAAGACGAAGTCATATGTGCACATGCCCTTCGGTAAAAGCAAGATTGACATTTGTTTGACTTTCCTACCAGTATTCATATTGCAGAAGCTATTAACATAATCCTTGACTGCACAAGGTCTGGTAATATGCAGACAGCATTGACCGATGACTCTTTTATGAATACAGAAGAAAAAAGGTTTTACTTGCTACAGGCTAATCTGTTAGCTCAACCAAATGAACGCCATTTTTGTATTATGATGTTTCGATTAGTGAATTATTTATGTATTTACTTAAAGGATGAAGAATTCGTTATGTCTGTAGTCATGTAATCAGATTTCAGATATGAGTGAATGCAAGGTAATATATCAACATTGTTGCCGTCATTACTTTGTCCACAGTCTTGCAGTAACGTAACTCATCAATAGCTCCCAAGATTGCAAAACTAATGGAAGTTACATTTTACGATAAAACGTGGTTATTTCTATACGTCTGCGTACTATTCGTGTACGGATAATATCCCAAATACGTTACGAGACCGGATAATGTGCGGCAACAATGTTAACATTCGTGTCAACCCGACGTTAACTGGAGTTGATGGCGAATACAAACACACATCAAAAACTCGTTCCAAAGTCGCATTATAATGCCAGATTTAGTATATTATGGATCAAGGCTCTTTATTCTAAAAAAAATAATACATTCAATAATACTTTGTTTCGTGAGTAAGAATACTTTGGGGGTGGTTCGTCATTACGTGATTCATGCTGAGACCGCCGGGATCAGACAAGGCGGGAAGCTCTTTGAATGAATTAACGACGTCGTGGAACGTAATACAGAACTACTTGTACTAGTACTTGGAATACTTTACATAACGTTTGTTGTGACAAGTTAGTTACTGGCCCTTTGTCAAGGCATACCATGCAAGGTCTGGCATTATTTCTAGAACTAGGATAACGACATAGTCTGATTGTATTAATAGTCCTAGAAAGGAATAGCAACTTCTGTTACCTATTCCTAGTATTAGAATCACCATACAAAGTTTGATCGTATTTCTAATACTATAAACATAACAATGCATGGCACCTATTTCTAGTACTAAACTCGCCGCACACAATTTGATCGTGTTTATAGTACCCCCCAAAAATACGCATTAGAACTGTCTGGTATTACTTCTAGAACAAGAATGATCATAACCATCCTAGTATTATTGATATAAATAAAAACGCAGTATTAATAGAACTACATCATTACGTCTAGTCTTAATAGTACACTACACAACTTGTGTTCTTATTTCTTGTACCAGACCCACCAACACCTTTTTTGTAATATGGCCCTCGGAGCTACATGCATGGCTTCGTATCAGCACAGAAAGAGAACTCTGTAGCCATCCTGACAATGTCGAGTAAGATACACTTACATACACACGTCAGTTATACACTTAAACTACATCAGTGTATAACATGCCAGGTGTTTTTCTCTCGCGTGTCTAGGAGGTCGCTCCCGCTACGCCAAAACTCTGACTGGAACATGTTTTTAGAACTCTCCAAATGGAGCGTGCGTAGAACATGTCTGGAACTTGTTCTACAAAGCTGGTACAGAGCAGACAACAAAATGGCGGACAGAAACAAGTCAGTTTATTTTATTTTAATATATATTTTTTGTGGGAAAATAGTCAGTCAGAAATAGATAGTCAAGTTACAGCACAAACAAATGTTGCTTTTTGCTACTTATTATATTGCTTGATCAGCTGTTGTCACTATAGGAATATTTCAACCATATAGAACGACGATAAACAAGTAAAATAGTAGATTATAGATACTATTTTGGTTTATTATGACCTTATTATATTTTGTTTTATGGCCGTACATCAATAAGACTAGATGATGTTGGTATTTTAACCGACGAATCGTCGAGTCATGATAGTTTAGATGAAGTTAATGCTACACGCACAAAATAATAAGGATTTACATATAATGTGCTTAGGCCAACACAGGGAAATACGCCGCCATATTGTGTGTGCGAATTGTGCTCTTTTCCGCTCCTTTTGCCTAGAATAGAACATGTTCCGAACAGACCCAAAACAGACCCAGAACAGACCTAGAACAGAACAGGGATAGAACAGGCATAAGGAGAATGACTCTAAACTAACTGCTTTACATCATCTGCATCGCGCATTCGCATCAAAGTTTGCTTTCTAAAAATCTACCGATGATTCTATTAATTGCAATGTAAGTGATATGAATATTGCATATATATGTAATATCGTCCGAAAGCTGTAATTCTCTAGGTTGCCGTCTTACAGAACGCTCGTTGTGGTACGATCGTCACGTGCAAATGGATCCGATGTAGATCCGCTCAAAACTATAGCTAACATAAAAGGTATATGTGCATGAACATTCTAGTCACTTACAACTCTAATGGAAAGTTTTGTACTATTTATTTTGTATATACTTTTTGCTATGCCATTATATATTAAGCAGAAAAATAAATCATGTAATCAAATGATGTTCATGAAGAAAGGTGATGTTTGTCTGGCAACTATATATTTATATATAACTATATATATAAAACTGTATATATAACTATACATAAATATATATAACTATATATAACTATATATATAACTATATATATACACACTGATATACCTGCAATAAATTACGTAATGGTTGTAGAAAAATAATCACACAAATGCCTAGCAAACGGCAATATATTATGTATATGTTTTATATCATAACAAACTATTAATAATATTCATATACGCTAGTACAAATGAACTTAAGAAAATTTTCAGAGTACACGGGTTGACTCGTTAAAATGAGAAAAACAAATTTTACATAGAAGAAAAAAAAAATACTTAAAAGAAATAACTGCTGCAGGGCTTATTAGCTAGCCATTGCCAATAACAGTGACGCTTCCTTCACTGCCTTCACACGTGGATCAATTCTTTACAAGCTATTTGGCCCTCGCCACTAAAACATACGCGAGCTGGCGTAGAGACGCCAACAGTGTTGTATCACCGGCGGCGTAAAGCAAGTTCTGTTCTCTTTGCAACGAAATTTGCCAACCAGATTTTATACCCGCCAGCTAGACCGACACGATACATTTATCAACTATAATTCACACTTCAGTTAACATTCAAACTCAATTTGTCAACATTCAAAATGCAAGGAGGGTTAAACCATAAACCAAATATTAAGTGTTAGTTCTAGGTATCCTAATGATCAAAAGTTGTCATATATAATACGCATGTCCGTTAACACGGAATGAAGTTGAGTGCCATCTGACAGCCAACCATGTTAGTGTGTATCCGAATATTAACCCCATTATATAAGGAATATTACTCAATACCGATTTTACATCACGGCTGTCGTCTCTCTCTGATAAATCTTCAATATTTTTCAAACATCTCTGACCCACCGGTTTTCTAGTCAGCATGGAATAAAATTTAAAATAAGATGGCGTGCTGTGTTTAGTGTCCTTTAGTAGACTAATGTCTACTCCACGCCTGCTGTCCTATGTCAACCATATGTGATAGAATACTATGGTAGACCTAGATGGTAGACCTAGACAATGGTCGAACGAACTTCTATATGAGATTACTTACTTTTGATTTACCCACCCAAACGTTTTTATTTACTGATGCATTTATTATTCCCCAACACTCGATAGGTACCACATATTTCATATTTTATATGAATTCAGGTTACGAAGCATTAATTATCTTGTCTTTGATGCATCAACTGATCTATGAAGCAAATGTGTGCATGTGGTTGTATATTTTAGTCGTACCACTTTGACTTGTGTCCCTTTGCATTAATATACTGTATAATGATGCAAAGAAAAAGAAAGAAATACGACCATATACAGGCTATTTATCATCAGTTATATTGTGGGGATGGGATGGAATGTTGTCTACCATACAGCGGTGGAAATGTCTTTGGAAGTACAAACCTAATTGTATGTGTATGTCAAGTGAATGTACTTTGCAGTTGTATCTGAGAACTAGTTCAAAACAACCATAAATATATGTGATGTTATGCTTTTAAGTTATAGAATGTACTACCGCATTAGCATATACAGAACTATGTTAATATAACAACTTACAAGTAATATAGAGTCATGCACATCTGTACGATATTATCATTTCACTCCTTGCCTATTTGTAACTCATTTACTAGCATTAGGATGATATCATTGTCAATGTCATTGGCGAATAGATGAAGTGTTCTCTGTAGATCCACACTGACAAGTGTTTGTATTGGAACTCAAATGCACCATCAACATTTGTTATATCACACATTACCTTGAATCTTATACCGACATGTTCCATCAAGCTTCGCAAACTATAGGCGCAGTGCATGTCTTAACCAGATGTACTTTAGTAAAAGGAATTATGGAAGTTAATTCATGTAAGCTAAGTGTAATGGCTATCGAGGTTTTTGGAAGATATTTTAAAGAAATACCGACATGTATCTTCCTCCGAAGAGTCTAGATACACATGCAAGTGTTCCACTAATGCATGTTCTATTAATCAATAGCTATTACATTAAGGAAGACGAATTTTAATTGACTTTTCAATACCGCTCATCCGCTTACTTCTAACAGAGTTGAGTGAATATTGGACGGAATTGGCCAAATTAAACTCTTGACTCGCAATGTGCCAAATTACCTAACTTAGCTTGACGGGATTCCTGACATTTCCCTTTGGGAAGAATCAATGTTTCATCTCCCAAATGCGTCGTAGGCGAGCAAACAGCTCGCGAATTCCACCTATAAACCCATCTTGATCTTAAATATATGTCCACTGACATGTCAATACACCGAGACTACCACTTCTCCGCCCTTTCCTGAATACACTGTCAGCAACACTTACACAATGCTGGTGTTCCTGTTGATATGCATGTCCTGACAATGAAGAGTAAATTGCACCTTGTCCTTGCAATGCAATTCACGTTTTAAATCAGTTATCTGTAGGATGGTGAATGTGACAGGAGTACAGCTTATCCTGTGTCACTAACACAGATCTGTTCTCTGTAGAAATGTCATTGGGGTTCGGGCGGCTGTGCAAGACAAGCATTGTGTATGGACAAATGTTGAGAGCGTGCATGAGCGCCAGAACTATATAGTTGGTCAGTGACCAACATCCGTCTTTTACAGATATAGCGTCCAGTTGCACGACGCTCTTAAGGCTACAAAACTAGGACTTAGAGCCGCTATTACAATAGTTACAGCGCTGCTGTCGTGTTCTGATAGCTTAAACAAGAGATTCGTGCATCCAAATTCTTGCAACTAGTTTAGCGCTACAAGAACGTCGTTCTACTGGACCCTGGTAAACCCAAGCCTCGTTCCCAGATCCGCTAAATAGTTATATACCAAGTGGATGTCACTGTAAGGAGTTTGGGTCAGACCGAGAGCGATGCCGCTGGGAAAAGTAGAACTGTTTGTTAAAGGTCTAGCCGTTACTGTTCTAGAAGTACATCCAATTAATATTTTCTAGAAGGACATCGAAAGAATGACCATATAAGCTAAATATTAGAACTTGTAAACCGGTCTTCGTTGTGGAACACTGGAGGCGGATCCTCTTTGTTAGAATGTCCCTAGATTCTGAACACTTGTACATGTCAATAATACATTACTTCATCACGATTTACCCTGCTGTACGATGTCTGCAAATCCCACATTGTTAGCGTTTTGAGAAACTGACAGCTGTCTGTGTATGTATAAGCATTGCTGTCAAGTTCAACAATAGAGGGACACGGACACAATGCAAACAAAGAAAAGAATACCCCTACTCCATTAGCAAATAGTATAGCAGACATTATTGTATATATTAGAGTAGACTCATTCTAGGTTCCATTGCACTAATACAACGAGTCACTAGTCTATGATCATGTGATGGCAATACCAGTGTGATTTAAGAAAATCGCTTGTGATATATGTCATTAACTGATTGCAAATAATCATAACAACTGATCGTATCTAAAAAACACAAGCAATCAGAATTTCTTAAAATACTCGTATTTTAGCAGAAGAAACTCCACTAAAAGTATCCTAACTGTTTTCTGCTAGTCTTGTGGTTAGCCATGCTTAGTAAGCCCATAAAATGTTAAATAGTATTTATACAGTATACTCGCGTTTCGTATTGCCAATATGGTATTCTGCTTATACAGTGTTATGTCAGTATTTATGTAGATGGCGCTCTTTAAATAATATCTTTATTGCATGCAGACCATAATGGAATCTACAATCCTCATTCAGTATGTATACAAATCCCTATTTTCATATCGACCGCTTCTGATAAGAGGGCCATCACTGTCCGCTGAACGTAGATATTACTACACAGCTCTCAGACCCCTGTAAGACTGGAGGTGAGTGGCCAAGCCCAGGGGTACTATATGTACGTGATTAAGCAACTTCGCTGGCTGTTTGACCCGTTCAGGAAGAATTATTGCTGAAGTATGGCCCAGGGGAACATTTGTTAGGATTACAGCGAGAGTATGTCGTATTCCGAAAGCATTTAATGAGGTGACTGTTCAACTAAACATCTAACCACATGGATACGGTATACAGTGTGATTACGTTTAGAGTGCACGGGTGTTAGTGGATGTCATTTGTGAAATAGCAGAAAGATATATATTGATAGGTATGCAATTTATGAAAAAGTAACCAGATGTAGATCCCATACTAATTTACGTGCGTAACTGCAATGGAGAGGCCACTGAAAACATGTTACTTTTATTATGAACGAGTTATAGTATACTTACAGCCATTCTCGGAACACGGGCTTACTTAAGATCCATTTGACGCATGTTACTAGGCATAATGACATGGGTTTCGAGGATGGCTTTACAGCATGCATTCTACTGTATGTGGCGCCGGCTTCGTGGCGTAATGGTTCTTCACATGTGTGTGTGTTGTTGACGTGTAAAATTAACGTGGTCATTTGCTCTTTAACCGGGCTATAAACGTAATAGTAGTTTACGAACATTCTGTGTTGTTATTTCACTGAACTCAGGACTGTCGGATAACTTGAATCTTTATTTGTCATGTCTGGTGGAGGTGGTGATAGTATAATGTCAAATTATCCCCGTGACAGCATGCAACTCATGATATTAGTGAAAGAATCTAGAAAGTAACTTTAAACGCCAAATCAATCAACCAACCAACTGTATCTGGCTGTTTCTACATACATTTTACGTTAATTTTCAAATAGACTAGCACAGATAAAAACATCTAACATCATATTGAATATTGTTGCAAACATAATACAATGCCACTGTCTTCTAATTTTGTTAATTGGTATTTTTCTTAATATTTCTTTTGAAATGCATACCAGCTAGTATTGTGCCGTAATGTTAAACACAACACAAAGGTTGTCAACTCGAGAATTGCTTTGAATCTCAATAATGTTTATATAAAAGAGTTGTTGATTAATTTTATAATGATTTGGTTTTGTAAACGTTGTCTGACGACTGAGTACGAATCCATCTCATTCAATGCAGCCTGCTACACACTAACCTACTTGGACTGAATGATGACTAATAGCTGCTGTCGCTTGATCACTGATTAAGACATACACGAACATTTACGAGCCTTTCAAGTGATTCTGTTACCGACATCTACATGAGCTCGTTCGCTAATTCTGCAACGTGCATCGAATTAGTAACAGTTAATAGTGTAATTAAACCGCCAAGTAAACAATTTGAATGTCTTCATTTAGAAAAGAACTGGAATTCGTATCACGTTACATGACATCAAAGTGAAACCTGAAATTGACATTTCTAAACACAGAACGTCACGGAATATCTTACTGGACACACATACACACACACACACACACACACACACACACACACACACACACACACACACACACACACACTGTCACACACAGAGACACAGACAGACACGGAAAAGGGATGCGATTGCCCATTAGTAGTGTGTGGTATAGGTCGAGATACTCTACCTCTATGTACAGCTAATGACGTCGATATGACGGTCAGTGTTTATATATCTGTCTATATGCGTAGTAGGATAAAACCGAATGTTATGATAACGACTCAAGTGACGTCCACGATGAGTGAAATGCAATGGCTACATACTTACTGTACTGGGGGGGGGGGGGGAGGCTATTCTCGAAACGCTCTTTCGTTCTTCTAAGCCTAAGAACGTTCGAACCTTTAAGATTGTCGCACGATCGTAAGAACATTATGAAAATACTGGTTCGTATCCTTGGTTTGTTAATATCAGCTGTGAATTATAATGTTGATCAGGAACTCAGCGATTTGGTGTAAATACTATGGGGAAAGGGAGTCAATTCCCAACAAACACCAATACATCACCCACATGTATCTGTAATAATGTGTTCAACAACACCATATTTCCACGTTTATATGTTATACTGAGATTTGAATATATATTATATTTGAATGTACACAAAACTATAAAAACAGTCGTTATAACTTACTTGACAAATCGACGTAATGTCAACTCAAATGTTGGAGGATCTTTACATTAACTTGATCAAATCTAGAGAGGTACGGTGTGTTGATATTGAAAACCAATTTCACCAATTTCACCACATGCTGTCATGTTCAACATGTTCAATATGTTGGTCATACCACTTTCATACATTCGCCTATAGATACCCAAATAATACCTTCCGCTATCGCATCATATTCTCAGGTCATTACTGTTTGCGAACAATGTAACTACGGCCGATGCTATTACAGCCCGTATATACCACCTCGCATGAAACCGTGCACGTTCAGAACTGATAGAAACGGTAAAGACAATTGACAAAGAAAACCTTTGACATCCAGCGGAAGGAGTAATTGTTGAAATTCCAAGGACAAGTCTCATCAGGGGATGGTCGTTTACGTTCCTTCTCTACTAGAGACCATTCAACGAGACCATTATTGAGTCCCAGGTCATACGGGAGAGACCGTCCGTGCTATCCAACACTCCTAAATCCAATTGTGATGCGCCAGTATGGGAGGAATTGAATTTCGTTTGCCCTAGTGTTTGGCAAGAGCGACGATGTCAGTTTATATAAATCGTGTCATTTCAATATGGTAAAGTGTGGTACAACTGAACTAGTCTACAACAGCAGTGTCTATAGGATAATGTCATATGGCTGGACACCTTCAACAGGATTTCGTTGCTTACTAGCAGGAATATATGAATCATATATCGACCTTCCTTCAGGAATATAAATGTTCTTCTTGTTGCAATGTACATGTACATCACATTATTATTAAAGTGTCTATCATGTATATGTTATTATACGTTGGGTACTCATTCGAGCGCCACGTACTTGTGCAACCGATATCCTTCTTGTACAGCCGGTACGTTCATATTTCCTGCCGATACAATCGCTTTTCCGTGAAATACGCAGGTTATTCCTGACGAGTTTGCGTTTATACTGCCGATAGGAAGGTCTGGTCATCGACTGTTACTAGAAGCGGATATAACTGGCACTTCTTAGCTTTTATCCAATTTATTGATATTTCTGTCAAATAATTTTTCTAAAACTAAATGTATGCACATTCATGAAACATTGTATTCGTTCCTGCATTTGTCTGCACGGTGTCACGCCTCCTCTTAGCATGTTGCTTCAACACCGAGCCAGGAACAAGCTAATCTGCATAGGCAAATAAGCATTAAACAAACCCCACTCCAAGATGGCTCTGACCTTCCTCTTTGCATGAGATTAATTTCTATGTTCTAATAAGCTGGTGGCGTTCGGTAAACGAGATTGAGATTGGAACAAGTGACCTCCAATAATCACACCAAGTAATCACGGGTTTCTGCCATGAAGTACTGATTACTATAGAACGGTGCAAACACTTGCTGCCATCGCAATGCTGGGGACATCTTTCCTTCTGCTAATATTTAAATTATTACCCCCGAAACTACACGGCGGACTCACAATCACAATCAACCAGGGCGGACATCTGATTTCCCTACGGTGTACTTGCTAAAAGTCGTCTGTAATTTCTTAAACCATATGAAAGTGAATATCGCTATGCGTGAATAATATCACCATCGTATTGTAGATCCTGCTGGAATGGTTATTGTATAGGTAACAAAGGATCAATAAACCTCAGCTGTAAAACATTTTAGAATTTCGATGTATTTTCAAATTTGTATTTCCAAGCTATTCTTATTTTGACGGATTGTTGAATACTTATATGTCTGAAAGGGGCTTATTCAATGTCTGCATACAAATAGTCTGCAAAGACACTATTTAATTAGACGCTATTTAGGGTTTTTAATTGTTATTGCACATCCAAAAATCGTTTGCTTTTAATATTACGAAACTTTCAATATCATAAACTGGCCGTGCTTAGCTTTCTTGAGGAATACGTATAGCCTATGTATATATATATGCGTGTGAGTGTGTGTGTGTGTGTTTGTGTGTGTGTGTATGCGTGTGTGTGTGTGTGTGTGTGCGCGCGCGCGTGTGTGTGTGTACGTGTGCATGCATGCGCATGTGTGGTGTCAGTTGCCGTTTCGGATGGTCAGGAGTATTTATTCAATGATCTCTCCCGAAGGCGGTGTCTTATTTGCAGACCTGAAAATACCTGTTAAAGTCTATATGTAGTTGTCTAACTATCTCCAGGGCTATTTTCCTCTGTGGCCAGGACTGCACTATAGTTCAGAGCCGCCCTGCCAGACAGTTTCCATTTCCATTCCATAGCTTCCATTAATTATCTCCATACAATGGCTTCTGAGTTAATTTGACAGGTTGCATCCTGTATACCTTAATAGGCTGCAGTGTTTAGTAACACTAGATTTCTGTATATTCAAAATAACGTCGTCCTGTTGTCATTAGATCTAGCGCTGAGAGACTAGAGTTGTGAACCATTCCATTAAATGCATAAGAAAATAGCTCATTAATATTACATGAATATTATTCCAAAATTTACCATGTTCAATCTAGTTAGAATGCATAGAAGTGAAGGCCGAATTATTCTAAAGATCTTTTTAAGCAAGAATTTATGGCACGCCATCCTCAATTATGTATGTTATAGAATCTATATCCAATTTGCCGGGTTTCTAACAAGTGATGCTATCGGGACAAGAGCCTATCTGCTTCACAGCGTCTACACGATCCCGCCGAACTGTGATCTTAAAAGCATTCGATATCACTCTGGGAAGATAATGCAATTGTCAGAAAAATTGGGTCAAGCACTTTGCATTTGTTTATCTAATTCATAAACTAGCAGTTTAATCCTATCACACATTAGTTGTATGAGAACCGTAAAGGTCAGTCCAATGTATCAGTAGAGGGATACCAGTCGAGTATAGCCGAGCGCTAGACCAGTAGACGGATACCAGTCGAGTATAGCCGAGCGCTAGACCACGTGTAATCTGTCTATCTACTTAAAAACATTCCTATCACACACCACGAACTCATATGCGAACATGTGGTGTGTGTCACTGTGTGTGTGTGTTTTTATTATCTAATACGAGTGAATACGTGATGGATCTTTTCCCCCTTGCCATTGGTTCAATGTTCACTTCAATATCAGAGTAGCTTTCCTTTCATCCTTGCAAGAAAACTGCCATGGTTCATACTTTGGCCATTGTATAAGATAGTGACAATATATGTGCATGTCGTCATGTGTTTGATATGTGTAGACTTATCTTGCTTCAAAGAACAGTGTCTAGGTGCAATGCCCTTAATACAAGTACGACCACAGTGTCTAGGTGCAATGCCCTTAATACAAGTACGACCACAGTGTCTAGGTGCAATGCCCTTAATACAAGTACGACCACAGTGTCTAGGTGCAATGCCCTTAATACAAGTACGACCACAGTGTCTAGGTGCAATGCCCTTAATACAAGTACGACCACAGTGTCTAGGTGCAATGCCCTTAATACAAGTACGAC
>JAUTBQ010165933.1:0-27142 GCA_032361185.1 Lepetodrilus ovalis | reverse complement strand
CACGAAGCTCTCTTATCCACTAAGAGAGTGGTAGCGCTCGCTTTGCCGATAGCTAATATACTGCTAAGAGAGCGCTACCAGTCTCTTAGTAGATAAGAGAGATTCGTGAAAGGATACCCAGGAGCGTAACTAACAGTTCTAACTGCTATCGTATGCATGCATGTTCAGACCCTTCATGGTCAATAACGTCAAATCCATACAAGATTTCTTGGAGCTGTTGAACTTGACCATGAATAACCTAATAACTGCATTATAGCTGTGTTTGAAAGTCACTGGAAAACTAGCCAGCACTTAAATCTTCATACCCAATCATCAATGGTAAATAGAGAACAATCTGTGAAAAGTTACCACCACGCTCAAAGGATATGTTTTGTGTGCTTGTGTAAGCCTGTTGGCGGCAAGGTTCCTGGAGTTTGGAGGGCACTGACCTAGAGCACTAAACTACCCACAATGAAAGTAAAACGATATAGGAAAGGATTCACTACTTAATACATGTAATATTTAGCAATATATGTACTAAAGAAATGAAAGTAATCAAATATAATGCTTATCCCACTGCTTATTGATCACATAAACATATATGTGTGTGATAATTTGCAAACACAGAACAACCTGCTGATAGTTCTGAATATTCAATCAATATATTTGGTCTCACTTATTATTATTAGAACCTTTATTCTTCAATATGGCCATCAAATCATCTACATGTAATCCTCGTCTTCATTGGCATCATTGTGAAGATTAATACAATAAATATGGATTCTACTTCATTGATGATAAATTGTTATGAATGATGACCGCAGTAAAACAACACGAGCTGTCTTATGTAACTGCAGGCATGGCAGATTTAATAACTCTAGAAAGAACTGCACCAGAATATTGCCACGAGTCCCTGGCCATGTGATCAATCAACAGGCTACAGATGGCAACATTGATAAAACAATATCTGATGGATATTGCTAGTTCTATTGGCTGCTGAGTTAAAAATGAATGCAACCTAAATGGACAAATAATGAAATATTTATAGTCTTCTAATAAGCCATAGTGTCACAAATGATTGACTATACACATTTTCATTCTGAAGGTGATAATTGGAGATGTATGAACTATTGATTTGGAATGTGAAATAAATACCATCTCGACTTGCTGCACAAATGCTTGAATCTTTAATTATAAATATAATGTGATACATTTAGTTTGCATTTCAGAACATATTTGGTACAAATTGCTTTTCCCTCAGAAAACAACACATAAAAAAGATGTAATTAATTTCTTAACAAAATCTTCCACATCTGCTATGTACATGTTTGAAGGCAAGTTTATTCCTACAGGTCTTTAGCTCACCAACATAAAACCATGTACTTTTTCAGAGCAGAAGAAAATTATTCAAGCAGTGTTGTATTTCTCATGGCTACTTTTCTTTCATTACTGACATTATTTCTAAAAAAAAGGAAGTAATCAGACATACTTCTCCAGCTAACAAAAGACTACTGATGTATCAGATGTCCTTACCAGCAGTGATTACAGCCAAATGTCAACACCAATTGCTATATTTATTTGACATAGTACTCAATTGCATTATCAGATGTTTATCAGCCAATGATCAAATTTAGCTAAGCCAAATAAAAGTTCATCCATGAAACCTGACAATAACAGTTTATAATGGACAATTTGAACAACCATCAGAAGTAGACATAATTGGTCTGAAGCTAACTTGGTAAACAGGTAAAAAGAGGTCTTTAAAATAGGTCTGTTTCAAATTATCACAAATACGTAAAATAATTTCTTTGGTCAAAAAAAGTAATTCAATTAATATCAATATTACACAGAAATTTATCTACACTAAATATATCGTTAAGCTAATATATATTAATATTTTAGACTTTAATAGATTCATAGGTATTCCCCATTCAGTGAGATGATGTTTAACTTAACTAAAGATGCACAACAGATCAATGATTTTTATTAATGTTAATTTATACCATAGACAGTTACTTGAATACTTCTCATGACAATCTAATTATATCATATCTTCAATGTCCCAAAGCAACTAATATCTGATTGGATCTTAGTCCCTGTTACCATTGACCTATGAACTATTGAACTTTGGAACAAACTGGGCACGATTATTACTAATAATGTTCTTTACAAGCAATGGCAAAATGGTCAGAAGACATATAACAGCTAAATAAAAGGCTACATTTTGTAATCTTTTATCGCATATAGCTGGGTTTTAGATGTTATTTCAAGAGTTTTTCTCTTGTATCACATCTTGTTGGTTTGTGTCAGGATGGAACCAGTAATACCAGTACACAATCAATAAAAGATGACAGTTGCACTGTAGCACGCATCATTGCACATCATATTATGACCATTTTGAAAAGGAAAACCTCTGCATGAGGGTTTAGAGCCAGAACACCTTATTTCCACTTTACCCCAATCTGACCAAATCATAATTGAAAAGCAATCAAAAATATAAAAAAATGTCTTTTGCTCAATATCCATTTGCTTGGTGATTGACATCATATATTTTATTGGTCAAAGGTTTAAATATGGGTGATGCTTAATACATCACTTAAATTATCACAAATCTTCAAGGTAAGGCGTTCTGGCTGTAACCCCTCGTGCAGACATTGGTTAGAAACAAACATGCTGAGCAGTAGGCTGTGTACATGAGAAACCAAGTAATCTGGACACGGTGTCTATAAGGTAAAGAACAAGAATTTAGACAGCAGTTCAGTCAGCTGGCAACTTTAATAGTTTTAGTGTTCCAAACATGTAAAGAAGCCACCGAACTGCTGTTCATTCACTGATGGTGGTGCTCGGTCAAACATACTGGTGGATCAAAGAAAAATAGAAAGGCCAGAATTATACATGTACCAACAATACATGTTATTGATCAACAGATAAGAAGATACAGCACTGCAAGCTCTCAGATTTTTAGTGTATTGTAAATCTTACTGGTAGTAGGAGTAGCAGAAAATATTTATTGAATGAGCAGAAATGACAATTTAATGTGGTGGAAGGAATGAACCAAATTGATATAGTACATATTACTAAATACAAAGAAAAATACCAGGGCTCGACATTAACTTTTTGAGGCACCTGTCCTTGAGCCCTATCGGACATGCAACTGTAGGTAAAAGGCTTGTTAATCTGGGCTAATTCACCTGTCCGCCTATGAATCGTACCTGTCCCAGACAGGCAGACAATCCTTACTGTCGAGCCCTGCATACAAACTTAATGCTAAATGGATACTTGAGAATTAATTACAAACAAACCATGCCATGATATTTAACCAAACATTGAACTAGCTTTCCCAAACTATAATGGAGATATTCTTCATGGATTCAAAGTTTTTCTCGAAGGTGTGAAGGGTTTTCAAACCGACGTTGTAAGATTCAAGTGCCAGAGGACTTGTTGATGGACTAAAAGCAATAACCCAGTACAAGATGACGATAGCTGAAAGCAGTCATTCGCACAAATACGACAAATTCTACATATTACTTGAGAAGAGGACTGATCAATGAGCACGATAGATATGCATGCAAAGCTCTGGTAATGTGCAATGACAATATTCATGTGGAGAGATCCACAGGCCTACACCAGGAGGCAATGTAGCAGCACTCCATGCAGAAGTGTGCAGGGGTATTAGCCGGACTACATTTCTCCAGCTCAAGCTCATGCTAATCCAATACTGAAGTTAACAAAATCTTGTGAGGAGGTAATTGGGCGAACGCGATTTTCCATCACTTGCAGGGAAGTGGTAGTTTGATCAGCCAGAACCATACACTTTAGGGAAATGGGAAACCTTTGCACTAAAATCTTTGTCAAATGGTTAAAAAATAAATGGAACTGAAATGTCAAAAATAATAATAGTACATTGACGTTAAGTTGCAGTGCATTCAAGATGTTACACGTTACTTCCCAACAATTCACTTCCAATTGTGGGAGGTGTGTGTGGAGGGGGGTGGGGGGGGGGGGAGGGTGTGTATGTGTGGGGATATAATCAATTTAACAAATGCCTCATGACATATAAAATAATGAAAAAGTACACAAATAAATTTTAGAACTTTAAATATAAATATATATATTATTTACTTTCAACAACAAAACCACCCACAAATGACAGTAGCACAAAGCAATAGCTAACCAAATCTGTCAACTAATTTGACATCGTTAACATATACATTAACATCTGTGCATCTACTATATTAGCCAAATAACACAACAGTAGCTGCTCAGCGAAGCACCGCAGTATTTAATATCCCAATATGAACATATAGGCAATCAGTCATCTTAATATCGGCAAGAGGCATGAAGACTTAATTGTCGCCAAACATCAATACTGTGTGTAGAGGGCCTACGGAGGTAGCCAGTCCACGCTCCCGAACAGCCCCTTCAGCCCCTTCAGCTTGAGCAACAGTGCTTGGAGGACTGCTGTCTGATCACACCTCACAGGTACACACGTGTGTAGCTCGGCTGCGGCGGCAGTGGCGGCGAGATAGATAGCGCTAGCACGGCTGGCAGCATGAGACGAGACTACGCTGGGAGTTAGAAGGATGGGATCAGTGGTGAGGCAAGGCTATCGCTGCCACACTGTAGGCTGGTAGTCACACTGGAAGCTCTCACTTTCCTACCACAGATACAGACAGTTGTGAATGGAATCGGTTTGTGAGGAATTCTTTCTTTACTGTTTTTATCTCTCTGGAGCATACCTGGGAAGCCATGGTCGGATTTCTCTCGTTTATCGTTTGTGAAGCTATTCCGGAAAGTTTGAAGAACATATCCATTGAACATTGTTCAGTACTTCAGATCAATATCTGAGCACTACGGTGGTTAATCTGGCATGAGATGAAACAATCGAATGTGGAAGTTATTGTAAATATGTATGTGTATGTTGAAACTTGATGACTGCGAGATACTTAACGAGAATTACTATTTTCAAGAATTGCTGAGACAGTTATATTGGGAGTAAAGTCATGGAATACAATTTCACGAGACATGAGACTAAGACAAATATATATTTCTATGAAAGATTTCACCGGAATGCCATGAAATAGAGAAAGAAGATTCTGCCTGTCACATCACTTGGTGAAACATTAACCAAGTGAAGCGATTCAGTATGAATGACAGCCATGCAAATACCATATTGGATCAGTCACAAGTTGCGTACCAAGCATGGAACCAGACAAATACGACAGATCTGGTTGAGCCTCCTCGTCTGAGATGGGGGGTGCTAGGTCTGATGTCCATCATTGTGTTCTCTGCCATGGGAAACCTGTTGGTGTGTCTGGCAGTGTGTTGGGAGCGCCGTCTCCAGAACATGACAAACTACTTCCTCATGTCACTGGCCATCGCAGACTTCCTCGTGTCTCTCATTGTCATGCCCCTTGGCATGATCGTAGAGCTGTACGGTAAGTTACCTGGGTCTCAATAAAAACACACTCAACTTTATTCAGTCCACTGTCACTGTGGCCGCATGCTGCCATGAAAGAGCTAGTTCTATCAGGATTGCGTTATACCAAGTTGTACCAAACATCATCGTGGAGATGAGGAAATAAAAAAAAAAATGGACGTAATACTAGTCAATTGAGCCTGTGTGTTTGTTTCTGATAGTTTGCGTAGTACCAAAGGTCTTCTTGGAGATCAGTTAAAGAGGTCTAATCTTAATCAATTAAGCCCGTGTTTGTCCTTGTTTCTGGTACGTAAAGGTGAATACAAGCATGCAGAAATTGACTTTTCCTAAGCCAGTGAAAGATAGGTTGTTTAACAAGCTATCAGTGACAGCACACAAGGCACCAATGACTAGTTTTCAAAGAGTCTCATAAGCACTCCTTGATTGGCACGTCTCTTTGAATCAACAAGTCACGAGTGTGAGTAACCGTTTCCTTCTCCGTGTGTATGCTGTACAGGTATACAGATCACATCAAAAGGGTAAGAGCTAAAGTGCTAGTTGGCATAAAGGTTATTTTTCTACAAGTACAATCCTTAGGTTAAAGGAATGTGTACTCTTACTTAACCATTACGCATATAGCACCTTGAAGGGTTAATACGGAAGATATTCTAAGAATTGTCAGACTTCAACTTCTTATCTTATGAAGGTAAAACTAATATGAACATATTACACTATATTTAATAAAACTGAGATTTACATATTGGGTTACAATATGCAACTAATATTATAAAGGACAATAAAGTGATGTATTTTTTAATATTACATTGAAATGTATGTATGGAACTACTCTTCATTACAAAATATAAAATGTATTAAAGATTATTCATTCAAATAGAAGGTAACATTTAGAATGTTCCAAAGGAGTTCAAACAAAACCTGAGTAATGTGATGAGTGGGTGAATAATGAATAAGTAAAGACTAGACAGGAGTAAAAGAATATTGTACTACGATCAAATTGTCAGTAAAAGGAGAACGAATCAGGAGTAAAAGAATATCGTACTATGATTAAATTGTCAGTAAAAGGAGAAATTGACAAATCAAGCTTGCTCTACAGGCACATCTTGTCCATGAATTTTGGTAATTCGTCTCAATTTACCAGTATTCATAAAATGGCTGAGAAAAATGTCATGTATTGACAATGAGCCAAACATGCAGCCTGTCCACTCTATATGACACTTCCAACATCTTCCAGTGCCATCCATAGATCTTGGTCTTCTGCATTAGAAGATATCAATAAAAGCATTTAGGAAGCAGATTTGTTTCTTCTTCTCAACGAGTACCGATCAATATGAAATATTACACATGCCAGCATGCCAAAGGCGATGTACCCTGACATAAAAACATCAGCATGAATTCCAATACCGGCAACGTTTTTGACATGTCTAGTTGACAGCAGGGGAAGTTCTCTTATCCTGTATTAGGAAGATGGATCAGAGGCTGCAGAGAAGCTTGACTGTAGTGTGTTTGGTATTAGTATCACTTCAATAGAAACCCACGACCTGTAGGTCCATAAAAGGCCAGTATATGTCTGAAAAGGACTTGTGTCATTTGGCATTATGTGCCCAATGAATGCATGCGAGAAGACCAGATTGATACAAATCAGTGAATATGTCAGTTTGCAGCAATTTAATGTTGTTTATAGATATCGGGCAGCAATGATAAATGCAGTAGTGTCCTATTCTTTATGATGCATGGTTGTGTACGAGGCAAATTTATATCATCCGCTTGTAGTAAACTAATCAGATATATAGCAAGGGGGGGCTGAAGCAGAGGGGTATTGGAGTGTTAACTGTATGATACAAGACATAAAAAATAATACCTTACTAGAATCCATAAGATGCAATCTTGTCGCCATGGTTTGTAACTTAATACAAACAACAGAGAATGTTATGTAAACTTCTGGCACTAGTAGATACCTATCAGAAACAAATCTGATTTTATATGAATAAATGTCAGAAGATGCTGATAAAGGAATGTACATACAATCTGAAAAGGTGACTGCATCTAAGGTTAGAATCCCAGTTCAAAACAACAACGGCTCTCTTCTTTTACGTAATCAATGTGAAATTGGGATGAAAATATGGGGAATTTGAAAATCTGATGAGCCCTGAGCAATAAATGATGAGAATCCAAATGCCTCTGATGATGACAATGTAAAGAGATTTCCGGGAAAATTAAATGGGCTCATGTTCGATACATCCTGGTCTCGTCCATCATACTCCATCGGGAGATGTCATCAGAATCCACGCAGGGAAAAACCTACGGATCAGAACGCCAAGGATGGACTGTGTTTACTGATGTCCTGCAATGAAGCAGCCCACGTTGGCATCTAGGGGCTACATTAAGCTATCCCACCAGGCTTACCGTAGAATCCACCAAAGCTGTCTTCATTAGCTTCATGTACCCTAAGATTTAGCCAATCTTTGTCCAATCTCTGTGCCTGCCTGTTAGGCTCTGTCAGCGCTGCCAGACCAGAGAGCTCGCAACAAGTAGTTTTATTTTAATCATTACCTACCATGGAATGGGCACAGTCTACTATGGATGAGTAATTGAAGACTGACTGGTTTTGACCTAAACAATGTCAAAGATAATGCTTAAGACTCAATATAACCCAGCTTGTACTTGATAATAAAGGTAACTTGACAACAACAGTGGATATACTTGTAACAATGCCATGAATGTTTCTACTTTGTATCTATCGATTCCAGAATTTGCTAATTTACACAACAACAGCAACATAAAAAAAAGAAACAATCTTTCATTCTCCGCATATTGATATTTCTTCTACATAATCCAATTAAGTACCAGCATTTATTCAATTCTACATTGACAAATTTTGAGCTTGATGTAAAACTGAAAGAGAACCATATATCCTTTTATCTTCTAGAGATGTTTGAAGCTCAGGCCAGATTACCATGATTAACCTTACATTCATCATTGTCAGTGAATTAACATGCTGTCATATAGATCGCTGGTCTGCCAATGTTAGCTATGGTAGTACACCACCACTACCGTACTGTATGCACAGGTTCAGACGGGACAGCGTAGATCCACAACATGAATGTCAGTATGTAACTCGGGATCAAATGGGACGCGAGAACAACACTTCCAGAGAATTGGAATTTCCTAGTTGTCCAGTTGTGTACACAAGAAAACAAATGCCATGAAGGTATTGTTGACATTAGAAACAAACTCTATGCACTTTGTAAGGAATACAGTTACTTGCAAGATGAGATAAACAGTTTACATTGTTGGTAGTTCTGTAATTTGGCCCATCCGGCACTCATTCCGGCCACATTCTGGCATGGAAATAAACACAAGCCATTACACCAAGTGCAATGTTATCAACATATTCAATGCTATGAACATACTGTGAAAAAGTGAAAAGAAAAAAATATTCAAACATTGAAATCACATCAAGTCAGTTCATGTTTAGAAATATAACAGTGTTTCCCAAATTGCTGTTCTTTTAGACATCTCTGGTTATCTTCAGCAGGAAATGGTTTCTAAATGTAAAATAATGGCAGTACTCAAAACTTTCTCATCTACTTGAGCCCAACCCATCTTGTACCAAAACTAACAGCTGTTTTGATAAAAGTATCTTTGTGTCGAAAATGTCAAAATATACCAACTTTCTGAACTTTGTCGAGTACAAGCTATTTTTCAGCAACAGTGTTAATATTTTCAGAGAAACCACTGGCCAATAAAACAAATATCTGAGTAAGATGCAAATGTTCACCGATTGTGCAAGATTGGATTTGGAGTGCATAGGCCCACTAGCAACAACCTGTGGGGGTTGTTAACAGATGACAATGGCTTTCCTTGCACTATATTCTCTACAAGCTGACAATTTCAATATCTGTGTTAATAATAACCCTACCCTGAAAACATAACTGTCTAGTGAAGGGTGAAAAGAATAATCAGCCAGAAAATATTGTCTGCAACAGAAACGCTTGGGGCAAGCATGGCAAATATCAGTTATCTATTTATTACCCAATCCAGTTTCACTGTTTGCCAAAATAGAATAGTTTAGACAAACTTCCCTTAAATCAGTTTCAACAGAATTGTTAACTTGGTACTTAAACCCCATTGCGAAACCTCTCAATTCGTGTAATCCACAAAGATACTAAATGGGCATTCAGGAATCTTAATGAGATCATTTCTTTTGATGACGGTCGTTGTTTTTGAATTATAGATCAATGGAAAGTGAGAAGAGAAATACTTCAGTAATAGAACAGTAGTGTTCAATCACTCTGGTTGCAAACATTTCCACAACTGTCATAATAGAGAGATGGCCAATCTCATTCTAGTGCAAGAGCGACCTCTATTAATATTGACCCGAGAGAACCCAGAATAATTCAGAGAAGTATATAATATTGGTCTGGATAGAATTAGATTTGGTGGAGGAGTGAGTTTAGTTCTGTGCTGATTCCCGTCATATTTAGGAGATTTTGCGGCAATTCGTTTATAGTAAGCCTATAGCTCACATCAACTAGGTATTACAATGACATCCCATGAGCAATGGGCAGTACAGATAAACCAAGGGTGATATATCAATTTGAAGAGTGGATGAACAAAACAATTTGCTTAATGTCACTTGCGGTATTATTTCAACCATGTGCAGTGAAATGTTTAATAAAATATAAGCATCTAATACTAGATAGTGGATGGTCATGACATTTCAAGGTCAGAATCCGTCACTGAAGGTTCCATTAAAAACAAATATGCACGTAATGAGAATGAGAATGAATTCACCTTTAAGTGGCTGCCATTAACAGAACACTAACAAACAGATTCAGCAGCAATGATTGGAATAGATGCCAACAGTCACAGGGATAATCTAAAGCAAAGATCAATCAAGTAATAAATAGTCATACACAACGGCCAATCTATGCACACCATTGTCATATACAACGGCCAATCTATTTGAACCACTGTCGCTGTGAGAGACACTAATGGTCGTGGTTAATTACCTGTTTATACTTGTGTCTGCAGTCGTCAACGGATAAATTATTCACGCATAAATACATCACTCTTGACCCTGTTTTTAATTTTCTAGAATATATAGATTATGCAGACAGGCATGTCAGAACTGTGTAGGAATTCCAGACGTGATATTTTACACGTATTGAATGATCCAATACTTGTTGATGAACAACCCACACTTGGATAAGACCAATGATCGATCGGTCATCACTATTTAACGGTCTAATGATCTTCCGACACTCACTTCTTATTTAATACGTCTGTGTCGACGGCCTTAGAAGGGTTCACTTCACGAGTCACAATATGTGAGCAACAACAACACTTGCAATTGCTACGGGTGTGACACTGTTGTACAGAGTGAAGAACCATCTAGAGAGTACACACAGGGTGATTATATTGATTTCTAATGGAGATCAATGATTTATTTTTCCTCCTTCTCATGTGCATTGAAAACTGGATTCTAATAACTTGTAATAGCATGATATCTAAAAGAATAACCAGCCATAAATACTTACTTTCAATGATTATAATCAATTACAATTATTTTTTTAAATGATAAAAATAATGACCGTTCACAAGGCCAATTCAGATCTATATATTTTGTAATAAATGGCCACCATGTCATCAGTAATTTAAAATAAAAAAATCATGATTCAAATACATGTGAGCTGACTTTATGCAACTTGACGTTTCATTGAATTTGCATCTCAACTGGCAAATCTAAAGGTCAAAGTAATCAGTCCCACATGTTTCCAATCAATCTGCATCACATCATACCCATTACACATCATAACAATACTAGTAGGCCTGTGGAGGTCAGAAGGTTTGTGTCCATTCCTGTCCATACATGGTCAATCCCAACTCCCCACTGGCCATCTCCCCTTCACAGAGTCCGCACACAGCACAATGAGAAGGTATAGCTGCAGCAATTAAAGGGAAAGCTTGGACGGAGTGAATCACTGCACTTGGGGGTGGAGATTGATCGGAAATCATACGTGGATAAACGATAGCGCTATTATTGGTGGGGAAGTCTTCCCACCAGTGGACAGTTGCTTTTCGAGAGAAATGTCAGAAATGTCGTCTGTAAATTTGATCTTGGTCAGCCAGCCATCCAATGAACACATGTGATGACGACAACATGTACAAGTGTTCCCTTGCAATAATGCAGTGTTATTTTTTTTCACTGATTGAAATCCCTTGTTATTTCTGTAAGCATGGACGCATTATTACTTTCCAGAGTCATTTCCAATATGGTCATCTGACTACTGGAATATAAATGAAATCCATCCTGCCTCAACCCACTCCACATCAGCCCACCTAGAGATAACTCTTACAAATCCAATAACAGAACTTCATCCATGTTATGTTGTAATTGCACCATGTTCAGAAAGATCAATAACAATATTCAAACATACTTGCCCTCCGTGCTAGCTTGCCCACCAACATGCCATATTGCATCACATGGACACAGATATCACATAAACAGTGGCATTTAAATATCATCAAATTAAAATTCAAGCAAATTCCCACATTTACAAATTTGCATGGTTATGAGATATGAGGATTCTATTTAATGGACTAGAGACACCATCGAAAACTCATGCCCCATAACTGAACACACCAAGTCCATACATTTGTTCAGGTAGCGGAGCGAGTTCGTTACATAAAAACTCAACATGTAACGAGTCTTGTTTTAGCTCCTGGTTGTGTAACATGTCATTCCAATAAAGACATTGCGTGTCATGAACCACTTCCAGTGGCCATATAAGGAACTCTTTGGGGGCTTATTGGGCTTTTAATGAAAGACCTCAACTGGCATTCTCTGCGACTGTGATTGGCCATTATTTGTCGCAGCAAATTGTGGATGGCAGACCAATAAAATATGAATATCGCATTCACTTCTGCAAGCATTGCTCAGTGGGTAATATAGAATAGTTCTCAATATCGGAAACTCTATTCATATTTAATAAACATTTATTCAATGAGTGATATTATCTTTATACTTTGGATACTTTCATAGGAAGTGGGGAGAGTATCTATCTATTTTTAACAATTGTAATGTAAATATGGTAAATCAATGCACTATTTCCCTCACAAAATATGGACATAATTAAGTTTTATGCAAGGAATTCAATAAATCAGTTAATATAAATACATGGAAGTATACCTTATGTCAAAATACTTTTGATTATAACTTGGATACACGTGAAAAAAGCCTACAGTACATTGACACATTTGTGAGTACATAGTAAGTGATCTTTTGTTATAAACTGAGAGTTTTTTTATTAGGCTGCAAATGCACAATAAACATAACCAGACATGCATTGCTAGAGGCTAGATCCCTTGGCCTGTCAACAACAAGCCAAGACTCAATTAACCTGAAGAAGCTGTAGGATTGTCCCGATTTGGCCTTGATGATGATTACTCTATGTGGAGATTATGAGTACATTTCATAGAGACTTTGAGCTGCCGTTCTGTAATTAGCAGTACTGGATGCTGTACGCATTAGCGTGATGGGATGCAGATCAGTCAGTTGACATGAACATCTAGATCAATTTACAATCGCCATTCTGATGCACATTAACAGTAATCAATTTATACACCGATCTTCCCACGGAATTTCAATATGAAAAATTGTCAGTAAAAGACTACCAAAAAAACCCGTTTAAAATTAGAATCTAGAAGCTTACAGCAAATTGATTCTCAATGTGAGAGGCCAAATAATTTTCTTGCAGTTATAGTCGATAAAAATACACACAGTAGTCATTGACAATCTGTTCTTCACGAATATCGGTATTTGTTTCAGTATAATGATGGATAATTATCGTGTTTGTTTTCCGTAAAAGCCGATGTTCCTCACAGGAATGCTTAGATTTGATATTACGGAGCAAATACGCACTAATTATAGATAAGATTAACCCACTAAATAGACTAAATCTGGCCATCTGCTCCCAATATAGTTAGAGACAGAGTTCTTTTATGCAAGTGCTTGGAACATCATCCAATCCAGCCCAGCCTCTGGGAGACATTGATCAGATAAGTCTGGTATTGATACCTCACTTTATAGTCTACACCTATCATGAAATGGTCAATTTCTTCCCTGCTTGATAAAGACTAGAAAGGTGGCAACCTCTTAGCTGATATGGCTGAATGGTGATAACATCTGCTCACCTGTCAGTTGGTTTGAGATTGGCATGTGCAGCTAGTAAACACAGCTAGTACACATGGGAATAAACACACACCTGCAGTTAATGTGAGCAGGAGCTTCTGCTCTCTTACTGGCCGGCAATGAAAATAAACTGCATAGGTAACCAGGCACACCAGATCAGTTCTATGTCATTAACTTTCCCTCTGCTGCAAACAACTGTTGACAAGCTATTTGGATGAATCCAGCATTGGATTAATTTTGATTAATAGCAGGTAGAATACTACTAGAAAATCTATCACACCAGTGTTCAGTGAAGATTAGCTATATTTCATTAACCTTCCTCTTGCAACAGACAACAAGAGATGTCGAATAGATCAGCAATCTTGATTAATCCAACAGGTAGAATGTCACTACAGAATCTCACACACCAGTGTCATCTGATACTAAATATATAGACAAGAGTCGATACATTTAACACAAGTCCCAGGCTTTGTGAGGTTCTCTATTATCACCCAATATTGGCTGAATATTAACAGGCGGGTATCGGGTGATAATGTCAATTACCTCCTTCATTACACATTATTGGAATTATATTGCAAAACAGGCATTGAACTGATCTGTGTTCCTTTGTACATGAATGCAAACATATACAATTCTGACCATTACTCAAGATGCTATCAATGTTATCTGACTTGATGACAGGCCATAACAAACATCCTCATGTTCGTTCTGTAGGAATAATTTGTTCCACGTCCTCTTAAAAGATAAGGCGTTGCGTATATACTCTAATCATGGTTTTGCAGCATCAATGTTAGATGTAATCACAAGCCACTTAATTCCTGTGGCTGCTATTTTAGAAAAGGTGTGTTTTATGTATACACATCTTCAAATGACCTTTACCACTGAGCCTCATACATAGGACATGCTGCATAATCTTCCATTTGTTTCCTTGCCATTTCTAATCAGTGGTTTATTACCAAAATGTGTACAATCGCATCCACAGAAAAGAATCTGAACACAAGTACCTGCAGAGTGATAGAAGCATTCCCTAGCCGCCCCATATGCATCATCAAAACACGTCAATGAAACACTCCTCAGAAATTCAGAAAAGCCTTATCAGAATTTATCAAGCAAACAAATTAAAAAGAAATAGATGTTCATGAAGTTAACACAGCGATTTAGTTGTGTATTACTGTTTTCTACATACTGTATTAACGATAGTTTTGAATAGTTACTAATAGTGGAAGGATATCTATTCAACAACTTGTTGCAAAATTGGGGTTTAAGCTTCATTATCTTCACACCACAGTGGATTGGAACAGTACGCTTAACCTTTATATCGTATGTAACGTGTTGACCCAGCTCTGTAACATCACACACAATCAACAACACGCCCAGTGAACATGTAGAACAAGCACAGGTTTTTCTTCATGTCAAACGTCAAGGCAATATTGATATTTAATAATCAAACATAAAACAGAGCATGTAATATGTCATTTTTGAATAATCAATCCTTTGAAATTTGACAACTTAAAAGTGGATGTAATTAAAAACTTTGACGATCATAGAATTCAATTGCACATAATAATCAATTGTTGGTCTGATCAAAAATATGCAATTGTTAAACATTCCATTTACATTGACAGCCACCACATCAGAAATGATTATATTGCAGCACAGCTATCAGGTTAAGAAATCAATAAAAAAAAAAATCTGCTAAGTCTTTTTAAAACGCTGTTCAACAAAATCTATTATTGGTTTGTTATTTCAATCGATCATTTATATTTATCTTATGAACAATAGTGGTTGATCACTACGATATAAATAAACAAATATCAATAATAATAGTTAAGCTAATAGAGATATAAAAGAAAACATATCTGATGACATTCTTTTTCTTTTAATCTCTATTAGTGTGTTCCCATGGCTTTGACCATCCTCGAGCTATAATTCCAAATTAACCTTGTAGTTAAAGAGCAAGATTTGCGAGTCTGAGAAAGCTGTCCTGTAGACGGAGAACACAGAGATTCAACATGTCCGACCCATTTCATGTAGTTCACTTACCACAATGAATATTTATTGCAGAGATATTTCTTACTTAAGCCATGAATATTTATTACCTAATATTTTTTGGGAAAATCAGTAACCTACAATTAGAATGTTATCATCCTTGTAAGCTCTAGCGAAAATATCTGCATAATTAATGCATATTGATCTTCATCATTGCTTTTCCTGGTGTAATGCTAGAGTATGTTACATAGTACATTTCAGATGGGAAGCACATAATTCAACCTGTAACAAACTCAGCCAAGAGTTTGTGCTATAACAATTTGCTGAGAAGATCAAAAGCTCTGCTCGGCAGGGACCCTTCAGTTGCCTGCAGTAGGGAGGAAGTTAAATCAAACATATCTTAGGAAGAAAATCCTACTTTCAGATAGCATATGACATATCAAGCAAAATAAGTGGCATTAAGCATTGCACTTCGATAGTGAAGCTTTGTTGTGTCTTTGAAACCATTAGCATTAACAGTTATTCTCCATCACAACATCTTAAGTCTAAGTAGAGTAACAGAGTGGATATACTTCAGGTAGAGTGGAACTACTTCAGGAAAGTACAAGTGCACTTTAATGCAAAAAAAACACAACATTTAAATTAACACATTTTTCAGCAGTGCTCGTACAGTATTTGTTTTCATTACACACAAGGCAGGCTTCCCAATGATAGTTAAACATTTAGATTTCAAGCCACGTTAACTTTCTACCCAGTTACCAAACCCTGATAAAAACGCAATGAAATTATTGAAAAGGTCATTATGTGCATTATAATGTGTGCATTGCCAACGCGATACGATATATTTGCTGTGTTTGTATGAGAGCTGAGTGACTCCTGCTTGATGTGTAGATAATAGGAGATGCGGTGAAATGGGTATACATGTCAATCTGTAATCCAATGGTATCTGCAGCCCACCAAGTGTAAGATAAGGAGACACACACGGTTGATATCATTAATGCTATTATCAGCGCCAGCCAATGGAATCAAGAGGTTGGATCCAAATGGAATGCCATGACTCACAACTTCAGATGCAGTTTTTGCAAATCGAAATGACAGAAAAAATAAAATAGAAAAATATGGTACCCTAAAATGACAATCTGCTAGACCAATTACTAGAAGTGCTTGCTTAACCCCCTCGATGCTAGATTCACCACACACGCTGTCTGTAGGGCATCAATGGTCATCTCCAGCAGGAAGAAAGCTATATGTTCCTCCCTTTCCTCAATGTGTGAGTCCTCATGTTATAGTACAGCATTGAAAACTAGGTAGCAACTGCTAGAGACGTGCAGTAAATACATGCAGACTACTACAAATGATCATCTCCACTAAGATGTCAATCCTATCGGAAAATATATTTTCTTTAATTTTATGTAAACTGTAAACATGAAACTATTTAACAACATGCAAGAAGAAATATTTCCTCATGTATATATGTAGCTAGACTCCTCTCATAACACTTGTAGATTAATAACTCAAAACAAAAATCCTAACACTTGCACACGTACATCAGATAAGAACTATGGATGCTGAGCATTAATGTTGAATTGCCTTATAGACAGTGACAGCATCACTGCAACCGTTAATAGTATTATTAAATTAGACAGATTTGCAATGATGGTAGTGATACAACAGCACCGAGACACAGTCCCTGGGATGACCAGTACAAGGTTACCAGGTTTATTTAAGAATTGCTGAATCGGAGCATACAAGTTGCCAATAACTCACAATATTTTACAGTGTGACAAAATGATGACACATTGTCAACTGTGTACATAGACCTGATCATTTTCCATGTGGATCTGTAAATGAGTTGGCGCATCAACTGGTAATGACATCTGTCACTAATGATGCCAATGTATGACTTCTTTCTCAGTTATTCCACCCACCTACCGACAGAAAAGATCTTCTCGTCACCTTGATATCTGAGATTATTCATATTGCTGGCACATGGATAAAGATATATTATCAATATCAAGTTTACCAGTATTGGAACTAGATATTGTGGGTTAGGCTACCATGACCTATCCTTCTTCTCTCAAGAGACACACTTAATAAACTGCTATGAATAAAGAATACTGATAACCATACCAATGGATGGTTGCACATAGAGAAAACCAATAATGATAATGAAGGTTCATCTTTTTAAATGTATATAGCTTGACAGACCTCTTTCATTGGGATCTGCTATAATAATTTCATTATTTTTTAATCCTCTCCATGCTGCAGGCAACCGAAGATGCCCTAAACAGCAGTGTATGTGCATAATCCAGCAGGGAGATGGTTAAAAATATGTCAAACCAGGTTTCAACTTCAAAATGAATAATAGTTCTTAAACAAGCAACTGTAAGAAGTAAGACACAAGGGTACAAGTACTAGATCACTTGCTAGTACCATTGGCCTACATACATCCTGAGTAACATTTCATATCTGACCTTCCAAGAAATAATGACAATAATCTTTCTCTTGGACTGCAAGATCTCCCAATAACCCCTAGCTGTGACCACAAGTAATGTCAGGCATATGTCAAAAGTCATGCCAACCAGTCACTGAGTTACAGTATGGCCCTAGCCATGTCCTTACGCTCCACTTCTCCAACCTGGGTCAAATGTTGCCGGCCACAGCAGGAGCTAATTATCTAGTTCCGATACCAATAAGGCCCTGCATAGAGTCCAGAAGCTAACTGACCACCTTCTAGTGACCACCTCCAGAGGACATCCACGGATTACAAACTTGGCCAGCCAGCGACTTCCATGACTGTTAATGAGGAGATGACTGAATCATAATGTCCAGTTTGCTCCCTCTTACACTCCCTCCCCACCACCCCACCCCAGCCCCCAACGCTGGTCTCCCCCTGGACTCCGGACACTGGAGGGGACACGGAGACACTGGGAATAATGAAGTCCCTGAGGGAGGTGAAGAAATCACATTGGTCACAGAGGATCTAATGCCGGAGGGGATGCTTCCTTGCCTGCTTCCTTGCCGTGTGTATTTAGAGCAAAGGGTTCTGATCAGGGGCCAGAAAACCCAAGTAATGAATCATCAGTTTGAGTCAGTCAATAAATGTGGAGCCTTGTTACGGTAGATTCCCAAGAGATGGTATCATTAATAGACATAAACCACTTCCGATTGACATAATTATTGTGCCATGAGTGGGTGGATATTTGGAAAAGTAAGACTTGACAAGCAGTGTCATAAGAGGGAGGAGTCAATAGTATCTCATAGTCTACCAATTTGCTCTAGAATGTAGCATAGCATCCAGAGCAAATATATTTTTATCTTCTGCATATAAAGTAATAATAGTATTTTTCACATGTTCCCTCAGGCGAAACTATCACAAAGTATATCTAATATTTGTTTCATCATTCCCACTGGGACAACATTCTTCGATTTTCCACAATTCCAGTGTTCCCTTCCCCTTAGGACAATAGTGTCTGTTCCATATTAATTCTACGAGGCTTTTAGCAACTCATATTGATCTTTTTCAATGAGGAGTTCACATTTGTGTCAGTTAACACTAGATATTGCCACAAATCATTTGAGACTATTTGACGATAAGATTGACATTACACTTCACTGACAAAGTTCTCCTAGTCATTGTAGACGGCAGCTTAAGATGTTCTTAACGACAAAGATGGCCATCAACCTGAGTCATCTTTGGTAAGAACCATTCTCAGTTCATCAACCTTTGGGTAATGGACCCTAGAGATAACCCACGTTTTGCCCCAATTGATTTTTCATCAATCAGTATTGATTGGACAGCATTTGGTCATCTTCAGCCAATCGGGGTCAGAATCTGCATGTGACCTTAAGTGATATCTCAATCCAGCATCCAAACAATTCCAGCATCGAGCAGTAGAAGATCTGTTTGAACTTCACATAACAGCTTGCGATAAGGAGAGGAACGGAGCCTGTAGCAGTGGCATTCAATTAGGTACAGCACTTGGACAATTAGAAGTACGTGCCGCTGATACAGTCTGGGGCAGACTTGGCACATTTTATCAATTCCAGACATATCTAACGATTTTACACATTTTTTTTTACGTAAGTAGAAAGACAAAAAAATTCAATGGTGAATAGTCCTGATTAGAATCCAGAAATGACTCAACAGAATAAAGTAGCAGCAGTCTTTTCGGAATTGTTACGATTACTGCTCACAATGCCTGATATTACTTTGGTCTTGTACTAATGGTTTCTAAGTAAAGTCATCTTGCTTCAGATGGCCATGCACATAATGATTACTGATTTTTGTGAACATTTAGCATTTAGTTTCACTTTGAAACAGTTTCCTCAATTTAACATCAAGGATGCTTCAAATAACTATCCATGAAGTCATCAATTCCGCAGAATTATTTCAGCTATAATATTTTGCATGCATCATGTAGAATTGCATAACATTTATTTTTTCCAATTTACATATTAACTCAAATTTTCTTTATTCTTTAGAGTAAATAGTTAAGTTCAGAGAAAAATTCCTTAACCCAATCATAAATAGAATATATCTTCACTTTGTGCTACGGTAAAAACCAATGAAACACTATCAGTTTCAGCTGAAATCATCATGCAGCCATAATGTTTGGAGCATGTGCATTTAAACAATAAAAACAAAAGTAAGGAGATCAATGTTTCTTCAGCTTGTGATCATCTTGTATGCTTAGCGAGTGCTGTGATGAACTTGTATACAAAGCACTGTTTAGCTTCTTTAACATTATTTACCATTTGATGCAATCTGCCAATGTATCTAATCTGGCAGCTCTAGCCCATCAGAAACTCTGTGGGCATCATGATGAGACCAAAGTATTTGCAGCATGGAAGAGAAGACTGCCAAGGTTTAAGGCAGCACATATTTCAGAAATGAAGACGTTGATTATCATTGAAGTTTGTTTTGGAGCATTTTGACATTGCCTAAAGATGCCCCAGACAACACATTAAAAAAGAACTATTTTTGTTTAATCTTTGAAACTGGATACATAAAATATCATTAAATATGTTAATGATCATTTAAAACAAAGTAAGGTCTAAATGCAAAGTAAATGTACCATTGCCGATGTAGTGCCAAAATTAACATTCCTCTATCTATGGTGCAAGGTTATTCAAAAACATTCTTTGGACTATCCATTATTTGAAACTGAACAAATTCATAAAATCAAAATAACTATTTGGTCTCTTGCTTTCAAAATTACTTGGCAAATATTCCAAGTATTCCGCATAATTGGTTCAACTAGCCATGTCTATCTCATGCTGATAGTTAAAGGGCACTGTAGAGTTTGGAAACCTTTCCTCATAAATTGTGGCTGTTGAAGTAGTACATTGACTGCTTACACAGAGTTGGGAAAGCCTAAGTCACATTGACCGGGGATTTTATTGAATTAATGCTTTACGTCCCAGCAGGAATATTTCACCCACAGGCGAGGACAAGGAATTATGCCCCATCACACTACTCAATATGGCTATTAAAATTTATGATTTATTTATCCAGACAAATTAGTCAATAAAATAGTATAATGTTGCTAACAAGTCGGACATGATAAATAAGTGTCAGGTTGAATGAAGTACTTGCTTAGATAAAAAGATAAAATCATGATGATTCATTTGAATATTGCTACAGTATTTACGTTGTCTTATTAAAGGCATAACACCACATATATTTATGATTGTTTTGGACTAGTTCTAGCTACAACTGCGAAGTGCATCCACTTGACACACATAGAATCATGTTTGTTCTTCCAAAAACCTTTTCACTGCTGTATGGTAGACAAAATTCCACTGCAACCCCCATGGTAGATTGAATCAAGTATATAAACTACATGTCTTGACAACCTGAATGTGGTCATATATGTTTTTGCTTCATTATATTAATGCAAGGGGCTCAAATAGGGTTGACTAACATATAATACGTGCTGACTACGTTTACTTACAATTTATTCAAAGACAAGATAATTAGTGTTAGATAACTTTTATTGCTATCGAGTGTTGGGGAATAAGTGCATCAGTAAATAACAACTTTTGGGTGGACATATCAAACGTAAGTAGTCTCAGATATGAATGTGTTTATCCATTATCTAGGTCAACTATCTGTGATCGTTTGCTTTCAACAAGCCAAGCAACCTGAATGTGCAAAGTTTTTCTGCACTTCTTGCCTCTTGATAAATTAAACCACAAATAAAACTTTCTCTACAGTTTTTACCAAATTACTCAATATACTGATATGGCCGTGCACATATTTACATCCTATCACTTCTAAGCAGGGGGTGTTATGTACTCAGTTACCTCCCTGTCTTTTCCTCTCCATTGCCAGCTAACACTTATCAAGATGGTAAAAAAGTGAACTGTGTGGGCACATAGCAGACATCATCTGACAGGTTAACGATCACACCATTGAATATTCAGGTGTGGATCCTTATATCAGGATGGAATTCTCTTTAACTATATCCTCTCTTGCCTAATTCTACATACCAGATTGCACCGATTTCCATTCAAGCTTTGAATGTCTCTTACCATGTGGGCTACCGCTCAGTTGTCTTGATGTTCAAAACGTATTACCTGACAGGGAGTGTGCTTGACATGGGTACAGGAAGGATGGTATAAGCATCGCGGAATCAATAATCCTACTATTTCTCGGTCATCGTGTTTGTCATCCTCTCAAAATACAAATTGCTTCTGTAAATTCTATCTGTCAGTTTACAGCCAGTTAGTGAGACTACCACAATACTGATATGTCAAGAATAACTTTACAGACGTGTATCATGAGTATTAGTACAAATTGGGATGTGATCTCATTTTGGATCTTCAGCTGACACGACTAAATCAAGAAAACAGATAAAACTGTTCTAAGAATACCATACTTCATCCTAAATGAAAGAAAATATGTTTAAATTATTTTTTGTTTGTAATAAAGACTTTTATGAAAGTACAATATCTTAAAACACATGAACAATCCATTCAAATATTCCAGACCTATTCTTACATTTTCATTTAGATATATACGTGTACTAAAAATACTTAACACTTTGAAGTACAAAGAAAACTTTTTAAAATAGAAGGAGACCTCACAAAGTTGATGTTTCCAAAGATAATTGAGAAGAGCTTATTTTAGCATCAGTGGAACCAAAGCATAACACCATTCATTAGCTTACATTCAGGAAGAGGGTCCGCATTACATAGCAAACCCTCCCTTTCTGATAAAACCTATTAGCAAGAGACTAGGACATTAACCAAACATTCTTTCACTGGGGGATTGGTTTACAGAAAGTCTGTGAATATATCTACCAGATTAATTTCCAATCTATTCCAAATACACCCGTACTATATTGAATGTTTGAAGATTAAAGGGGTTATCACTATCTATATGAAAAATATTAACCTAATTTCAAAGCCTATTCCAGTACTATCGATTATGAAGATGGTTATTTGTCTGCTTCAGACAAGTGCTAGATCACTGGATGGCTATTTACAATAGATAAATAGCAGATGGTCATCTGCTCAAGGCAAGTGGTTCCAGAAACATGAAATAATCAATGTACAAAAATTACAGGTTTTGGAAAAACACAATAAAATCAAAACAATGACAGTTAAATAGGCTGCTGGTATTATAAAAGATACCAATAATTTTACATCACAATCAATTAGCTGTTGACATTACTTTTGAAAATGTGAATGAAATGGACTTTCAGAGTCCTCCATTTCAATTAATACTGAAAGAGTTTTCATGATATATATCTTAACTGCAAGGTTACATAACATTTCATACAATTTTTTAATATAGAAACTTAAGCTTAAAAACTAGCAAGGCATCAGAAGGAGCTCCTCTGGGTTCTACAAATGTAATTTCCTCTACAAACTGGGAGCATACCACCCAGAGGATGAGGATGATAGACAATCACTTAGGCCGTGTTGTGTAGGACATGAAGGGTTCACAGGCGTGGTGATTAGGCCATAGACAAGTACATAATGTTAACCACAGTCTTCATGACACGTCGGACAGAGACGACAAAGCCACTGACTCCCCAGACACAAATGTCAACTGCATGCTGGCACAGGACAGTACGCTAAGACCGTCCTGTAACTGTCAATTACACTGTCTTCTTCTTAGCGATATAAGGAAGCCGGTGAGACCGCTGCATACCTATTGCATGGCAAGATTTCAATTATCTCGAGGATGCTGCTCGGAATTGAATTGCTATTGTTATGTCAGCTCTAAAACCATACCCTTCACATCTTAACACATCTTGACATTTCAAGAAACGACCAATTTCAAATACTCTTGGTCTGTTAAGATTTCCAAATTTGGTGTCCAGTCATAACCAATTGCATGGCTAAGGCAAACGACTTCCTTGAAATAACACTGTACAAGAATTTCATGACGACATATAAAAATATCAAAAGATTGCTGATGAGATTTTATTTGTAATAACATGAATGGATTGCTAAAAAATAATAATTCAATATTCATAATACAAAATAGGGAAAAAAGCAAACAAATGTCTTGAAGCCAATCCAAAATTGTTGGAAGTGAACACTTTTTATTTTCAAGTCATAAAAACTTAATCAAACTGTCATAGACATTTCATAAAATTGAAACTTAAAAATATAATCTCAAAATACACAGTGATATACCTTTCGAATTCATCAATTTCTGAGAAACTAAAACCTCTCTTTCCAAAACTTGTTATCTATTGAATATTGAGATTCAAAATTGTACAATGATGACAATGATCTCTGAAATCAATGTTCACGTAACAAAGATTTTTCAGGAAAACTATCAATTCAAAATACACAAGAATGATGATTTACATATAAAACTAAATATATGGGGGAAAATGCTGCAATTGGTCCAAAGAAACGGGAAGGTTAACACCTAATCACAATACAACAATTAGCGTCAGCGTACTATGTAAACGATATCATTCAATTAATGACAACCATGTCCACGCAGACATTTCCTTGTAAACACAACAGCACTAATCAGGAACTTATCCTAGCTGGGCATTAACGATAATGTATTGATAAAAAATCCATTTATTATGGTCTTGGAATATTAGCAAGTAAAGCCTATTTCCACATTGCATTCAATGCCAACAAAGATCCCTGATTCCATTATACTGCTTGCAGGAACTAAATACCTTGATTAATTCAACAGATGCAACCATTTTTATTTTATGAAAAAAAATAAAAAAGAACAATGCACAACTGAAATATTGTTCTGCTGAATAAGTAAAGAAAACCTACATGTATAACTGTAGATTTAATTTCCTGGTCAGGTAGATCTTATGCATCCTGAAGTTACCTATTAATGTTTTGATCGCGATTGGTTTAAGAGTTTTACTTGTCAGGTAGGTTCCTAACCACCTCCCTGCTGCAGGCAACCAGAGATACCCTAAAGAGCTGTGTTTGTGCATAATCCAGCAGTGAGATGGTTAACCCTCTCCTTGCTGGATGAGCTGCATGCACCGCTCTTCAGGGCATCTCCGGTTGCCTCCAGCACGGAGAGGGTAAAAGGAAAGGGAACACTTGATTCCAATGCCAGCCACCAAGGACTATTACCATAGTAAACCAACAGAGATAAAAACAGCCAGGACACTAGATGGTGAGGATAGTGTTGTATAAGGACACACCAGGGAATATGTAACAAGGCCCACTGCATGGTAAACATAATCCCTAGGTCTGACCATGAGCTGAACCTAATGGTCAGGTTGGATATCTGCATGATGAAGCAAATTAGAACTAGATGCTGATGAGGGACATTGCCTTATCTGATGGAGCATGCAGAAAGTGAGTGTGGTCACCAAGACTTGTATAAGCTTGTCCACAATCTTGAAGGAACAAATAAGCCCCGGCATATGTAGGGTTCTTGGCAACTTATAATGAGATTTGGCACCTTTCACAGTTTCATGCCCTTCAGCTTGGCCATCAGGGCATAATTATCCAATTGGGGATTGTGGAATCAGGATTGGGGAATCCTAGCATCAGATACAGAATGTGTATTAGGTGCATATATGCTAGGGCAAGGGCAGCAAGGCTGGCCAGCCCAGTGGGCAGGTCAATGCTGTGTGCAATGGAATGGTTACCAGTGGTGCCAAGACCGCTTTAAAATAATCGAGGAAAACTGATAACATGTCTGACAACTAAACTCTCAAAGTCAAAACTGATGTAAATCAAGCATTTCATAGAAAAGTATCCCCCAAAGGTTCTGTAGCTAACATTGCTGCAGTTGATCAGTGATGTTCATGTCAGGATATCTGTGCTATTGAGTTTGACAGTCAGTGAATGTGTGCCTAATGTAGCTGCAAGAACTCTTCACCCATATGATATGTGACCTTGACCGTGAACGCTGAACTGGAAATGTATAAAAAAAATATCTGTGCAAAAATATCATAACCTACTATGATTAGTAAGTTTTGCAACTGTTAAGATATTATTGATTAGTACCAATTCAAATATTTCAAATGTAATATATTTCAAACAACACTTTGTTTAAAATTATTAGCTAATTAATAGCACTCAATTGATCAATAGCATTTACATTCTGAATTCCTAATACATGTAATATAAAGAACACCAAAAGTATAAAAGTTCTTGTTTTCTGCCATTCAATTAATGGAATCATTACAGTGACATATGATGTAACCAACTATTACAAAATATCGGCAAATCAATTCACAGCCTAGCAACTGAAACCTCATAGACCATAATTACGCAAATTCTATGAGATCAATTGTTTCAATAATACCTCTATTGTTTGACCTTTTGTACCCCAAATGGACAATCACTTTCAAGAGTGCTAAGAGCACGCGAGAAAGGGGCACCTTAGTTGAATTTCCATCAAGCGACATGACCGGTTGACAAGCTATAAGGTGAAGAGAAGTCCTTTCGAGGCTGGAAGCAAGCTGACAAATTGCATCAAGCTCTTTATTCTAAGACAACACCTTGCTCCAGATTCCCAATCTTAAAGGGGCAAATCCTATTTTGTCTGGAATCCAAGGAGGCGAGATTCAAATTCAATATGTAGTCCAGGCCTGGTGATAACTTGATCAGGTGCAAATTGATGAGAAGTGAAATGAAGTCCACTACAATCAGAAGTAGTATGACATATAGCACCGATTTCGCTCAAATTAATCTGGATTCCTATCAATTGCCAGACTATACAATTAACCTAAGCTGAAAAATATATAGGCCTATATGATAGGATATTAGTTTCATATTCATCGTAACACTGAATGTATATATGGTTAATGCAATATCAATTTAGTTTAAGTTATTGTGTTACATAGTGCATATTTTATAGAAATTATCCCACCTGAGTATATTATTATTTAAGATCTATTATATAATAATAACAACAACAATAACAATAATAATAATAATACAGTGTCCCCTCTATATAAGGCTGTATTTGGGGTCCATGACATACCCACAGCCTTATACTACCAGCCTTATATAATAGTGCAGGTAAATAACAAAAAATAAAAATGGGGTCCACATCTGACCCAGCCTTATATCCG